>JANSTP010273580.1:0-10200 GCA_025330745.1 Cladonema radiatum | reverse complement strand
AAGGATACATTATCACTGAAGAGAATTGCTAGAGTATTGAGTCTACTATATTGAAACAAAAACAAGAAGTTTGGATGAAGAAGGCAATATTTTGTGCTTCCAGGACAGACTCTCTTTGTCTCAGCTAAATCACTCTGTTCCTCCAATGGCTGTTTTTAGTTGCTGTCAAAAGCTGGTTTATTTAGAGTTAATCATGGACTTTTGTACTTAATTTTTTAGGATTAATATGTGCTAATGATATACATGGATTGTTGCCAGTGGTTAGTTTTAATATCTCATTGATATTCTTGAAGAATTTGATATTAATGTTTGCTATCACGAAACGATATTCACCATCATCACTGAAAGGCAATTTTGACTCCAAGGTTACAGGAAATATTGGCATATGTAGACAGTCAATTGTATTGAAACTTTCCAAGAATAGATTGGAGACTATAAACAAGGACTTGCATTGTGTTTTCAGTTATCTATGCAAGAATTGAAAAATTGATCAATACTGTTTTCATATGTACCACAAAAATGACTTGCGGAAAAGTGAGATTATTTTTGCTTAAATTGAGCTCGAAACTTTTTTATAGCAATTCACAGCCAAGATGTGTACTTTATACTATGTTGTAGATAATTAAAAGAGGTTTTCAAATTGGCTTTATTTTTGTATTCAAGTTGTGTAGTTATTCAGTTATGGCCATTTTTATAGAGTATGGTATTTTTCTAAAAGACGGTGTGCATGCTGGTCCTGAACATTGAAAATGGTGCGCGCACTAAAGGCTTTTAGTGAGGGTCAGAGAATTAGAAGGAAGCTGGAAGCCAATATATACCTGTAGCATATTATGAAAAGAAGAAGCAACCTAAACATATTCACATATCAACAATCTAATTACAATTGCCACAGATCAAAATAAAATTTTATCACATACAAAAACTAAACTAAAGCAAAAGTTAGCTGTGATACTGTCGGCTGCACCCAAAATCTTTGCAAAATGTTTCTTGACTTGAAGATAAACAATGTTTCTTAACTGCTATTTTCTGCAAGTTCTGTGCAATGGTCAGTTAAATCCATGCAACGAAAAAAGTTGGAATTTCCTTTTTCCTGTCCTTGCACTTTCTATTTATTAGATAGAAATGACATAAACAAGTAAGTCAAATGAATGTATTGGCCGAATGGAAAACAGGAAGCTTCTAATCAACATGGATTTTTCTTGTTTCATCGATTTAAACTTCACACCTTTATTCTACTTTATTTTCTTTATTCTAATTTCTACATATTGATAACATTCTATGTGCTATTCATATCAACATGGACACTAGTTCAGACAATAACAAAAAATACACAGATAGAAAGATAGATAGATCAATAAAGTTATATTTTGGCAAAAAAATAGTATCATACAGAGAGGAACATTAAAATAAAGTAAAATATATATAAACCTAGAATATCATCCAATATATCCAATGGGATATTTTCTTTAATAACTCCATAACTAAAAAGATTTTGGAAAAAAGAATTTTATATTTACAATATGAATTCTGTATAAGCATAAGGCTAATAAATGAATAATGATGATGATTAAAAAATATCATCATCATTATTCATTTATTAGCCTTATTCACGTACATTTACGATATTCAGTGGTAATTATTATGTTAATACAAATTATCCTTTAGAAACAATAACCTTGTTCTGGACCCTGGAGTTGGCCTTTAAAGATTGGGGGATTCTGCCCCCCCTCCCCCCTCGGTAGTTTTTTTATTATAACTCTGGAACTAAAAAAGCTCCCTCTGCCCACAAAACCTTGTGACTTTACACAAAATTTATCTGGGAACATTTTCAAAAAAGCAAATTTGGGTGACCAAGCCCATTGTTGCAATGGCAACACCAATATGTGGGCCCAGTAGGTCATTTTTGGAGTCATTTTGGGGTAAATTCCAATTTTTGGGCCGAAATCCTTTGTAACTCCTAATGACATGAAAGTATTTTATTTTAGTAGCAAAATAGTGAATACGCATTAAAAAAACTCTTTTCATTAAGTTTTGATAGCTACTGAAAGTTTGACCTGGAAATCACCAATTGTCAACGACATATCGATAAATAAATGATGACATCATCAAATTTTGTTAACAAAGTGTTCGGAATAAGTTGATGTAGTACTGTAAAAAGTTTAATCACTGTACCATATGTAGCTCTTGAGATATCCCCTGCCCCCAAAGGTTTTTGAAGCCAAAAAAAGCCCAGGTGGAATAGGGTTAAGTATATCATGCTGCTATATTTTGTAAGAATGGGAAGGTACCTCTAGTTTCTTTGGACTCGATTCTTTACATTTCTTTGCAACGTTTTTTAAATTTTCTTCATTTCTACCAGTTATCACTAAACTTGCACCACACTTTGAAAATAATTCAGCTGTCCCTGCACCAATACCAGAACTTGAACCTAAAGGCAAAAGTTTAAAAAAGCTTTGCACTAAACTGCATTGCAGTACAATAGCAAGAATCGGACATAACTTAAAAAACTTTTGTATACAATATCTCTCTGATAACAGATTTTAAGAAATTTTTTTCTGCAAGATATCTTAACACGCATTGAGGAATTCTTTCATATAAATACTTTTATTTGATCAAAGTACTTTATGTATGCATGTGAAAACAACAGCGTACAGAACTGATATATGACAATAAAAAATGACAATAAATTTTAAAAATAGATAATATATTGATAACAGATGAAAATTTACCAGTTACAAGACAAACCTTGCCAGTAAAATCAAGATTCATCTGAGTGTTCGACACAAAAACTTGACAGATTTACTTTTTAGTTGGTCTGAAAATAAACTTTCAAGTTTACTATTCATGAACTATTTGAAAGTTGAAAAGAGAATAATAGGTTAAAAATACTATACATTATATATTACTATACTAAAAAATACAAATACTATATAATTATCAATCAAAACGAATGCTATGATAAAATAACATATGCATTTGATTTTAAATAAAGTAAATGAACAGAAATATTAAATTAGTTTTATTCTAAGCATAATATTAAAAGCATATGATAGCACTAAAGGGGGAAATTTACGCGCTCTGATTGGTTAAAAGAGCAAATTAAAGTTTCATATTGGCTTAAACTCATTAAAGAATAACAACCAGTCAAACAATCTTTGGGTGAAATCACTCAAATCTTCCTGACATCTTCCCCATGAAACTTTATGTACAGGGAATAATTGCTATGTAGAACATTTCCTCCAACTTCATCCGTACTTTGCCTTTAGTAACCAAACTTTGCAAACACAAAACCCGAATGGTTCTGAAGATTTCTACAACTTCACCTATCATTTGCCTTTTGTAACCAAACCTAGTAAACATATCTTTCGAACATATACCCCAATTTAGATGGTTGCTTGCTATGACAATGCCCTATGAATTCATTAAAAGATTATAACTTTCCAAATTTTTTATAACTTTGGGTGTTCTTTGCATTTTGTCACCAAAATTGATACACATATAGACAAAATGACTCTGAAACTTTTTAGGTAAATATTAACAGTTGGCTGCTATCGCAACTGTATATCTTTTACTCTTGTTTTATCACCCATTTTAAATAACAGATATTGCATTTTCAGCTACTTGAGCTGCGCTATCAAGCACTAAGACGCTTCAATATTGTGGAATGGTGTTTTTGAAGGGAAAAGTGAATTATTTAATTCTGTTATCATTGCAACAATAGAGCAGAAACGTTTATAAAAACAACTGGACAACAACACAAACAATCTTCAATATGTGTTAGAGATTTTAGATCATTGTTATAGTTATAGGATTGTGCACCGATCTTGGACTGAGTCAGCAAGACAATACAACGCTTCAGCGTCAAGCGATGCTGCGTGCAGCTAGTTCATATTAAAAGTGTAGGGTGAGGCTTAGGGATTTATTTAATTGGTGATGGCACTCCTTTCTTGGGACATAGAGTGAAACAAAAGATTTTGATTGGCTTAAAACTTTGTAGAAGAAAAACTAATGAAAAAATATTAACAGATTTTCGAGCCAAACCACTCCAATGTTCTTGAAAAATCTGAAATTTTCCATGGGAAGCTTTCTGTATAGGAAACAGCGAACAACTGCTATGAGTGTTACAAATGAGTAGAAAGCAGTATTTTTCATAACTTAAGGGAAGTACTTTACTTGAAAGGAAACCAAATACAACAAAATCAGAAATTTTATTGTTTCATAAGTGTCTGATCAAATAAATCTATGTGGAAAATCGTTCTTCAAAAGAAATGGAAATTGTCAATAATTTCAATAGCATGTCCCAAACTTTACTCTTGCTAACTTACCAAACACATAGACTCCAAACGGTTTGGGAGATTCTTAATCCAGTTTTGACCAATAGTTGCCACTGTAACAGCCAATGACATTTTTAAAAGGTATAATTTTGAAAATTTTTATAAAAACAACTATACTGTACCTACAGTAGCCAAACTTACTTCATATATACCAAGATCCTTAAAATTTTTAAAACAGTTTCAAATGTTTGCTCCGATAGAAACACCCTATGACCTCATTGAAAGGTCAATTTTAAAAAACTTTACAACTTTACCTGAAATTTACCTTTAGTAAGTAAACATAGTACAGCTATACCTTATATATTTCTTGAACATTTTATGAACCAATTTTAACAGTCATTTGCTATGACAATGACCTGTAAGTAAATCTGCAATATCTTAGATCAATGACCATATCTTAGTCATATATACCCAAAATACATTTGAATATTTCAAATAATGAGGACAATTCTCATTCTTGTTCACTACTCAACCTATTATATCAACCTATATCTAACCTATTTATATTTGCAATATTAGCAATGGATTACGGCATTAGAAGGCCACTACTAACCGTTGTGAGACACTGGGTGCAGCTAGTATATATTAAAAGCGTAGAGTAACACTCTGGTTATGGAGGTGAGTATCCTTTATTTGGAAATAAGAGTTGAATAAAAGATTCTGATTGGTTCCAAACACAGTCAAAAATTTTTGGTTCAAAACACTGTCAAGAAAACATCAAAAAATTTTAGTATGAAACCACTCCAATGTTCCTGACGTTTTGTGTATGAAACTTTTGATACAGAACACAAAGAATAATTGCGATAGGAAAAAGTTCCTATAACTTTACCTGCACTTTGCCTTTAGTAACCAAACCTGGTACACATATATCCCAAATGGTTTTTAAAGGTTTTTAGTCCAATTTTGGCAGTTTTCTGCTATGGCAACAGCCTATGATGTCATTAACAGATCAATTTTTGAAATATTTTATAACTGTACCTGTACTTAGCCTTTAGTAGCCAATCTTTGTACACATATACTTAAAATGGTTTTGAAGATTTTTCACTCAAAGTAAAATTGTCATTGCTATGTGAGGTGAGGTCAATTTTCAAATATATTTATAACTTCACCTGTACTTTGCCTTTAGTGACCAAAATTGGTAACATATACCATAATTGGTTCTGAAAAACTTTGAGCGTTGGTTGCTATGGCATCTTTTACTCTTTTTCTCGCCTTTTTGATCGAATGGATCGAGTAGCAATCTCTTGCTTGATCTGGGCTAGCAGGCCTATATGACGCTTCAGCATTGTGTGATGTTTATTTTGAAGGAGGAAAGAAGGTTTTTTATTTAATTCTGTTATCATCACAATAAACAGTGCAGCATATGCCAACTCATTTTACTTTTTTTTACTATTAACATAAAATAATAAAATAGTTGAAAGTTTCTTTAAAAATGTTTGTCAACTAAATGCCAAAATGAAATGTTAAAATAAAAGCAAACAGTTAGCTTTCAACTTTAAACCTTATTCATAAATATTATCTGTAATTTAACTTAGAAATAGTTTTCATCATACACTTTTTTCAATTTTGTTCAATAAACACTTGTTTGATTACAAACTTGCCATTTGGTAGAGCACAGCTCAATTTCGAAACTTAGATATTTCATAAAGATTTCAGGATGGGATGTTTTTCCATACACAATTGTATGAATACTTCAAGTAATTTTTACTGAATTGATTTTTTTTTGTTTGAAAGATATTTGTTAGAGATGTTATTGTTCAGTGTAAATTTAAAATCCATGTTTTCAGTATTTTGACTTTCATCTGCTAAATCTTAAATATCAGTTTTTTAGCACCATAAAATTGAATGTCATCTGCAAAATGTGAGAGATATGTGAGATTTCTAAGTAATTTATTTACTGTTGCAAACAATAGGGAAACTCTTCTACTCTCCAAAATAAACAGAAGAGAATTGAAAGAATTTGTCCTCTAATTAATGCTTTTTATGAAGGAAATTGTACACTGAGATTTACAGATTTTAACCTGATTTGTTCAGTTCAATTACAAATATGATATTAAATCTAATAAAATGTTTGTTTTATCCTAACATTCTACTAACATCCTACCACTTAGTTGACAAATGTTTTTAGAGACTTTATTTGCTTACTTTATGTAAATGATTAGCAAAAAAAAAAGTGAAACGAATTTTAATTTTATTGATTATGTTTGGTAGCACATAAGTCAAACCTTCAACTTTTTGCCTGTCGTTTTGCTTCTTGGTGAGTTAAACAACAAGGCCTTTCTTTATACTTCTTAATACTTCTGATTGTTCTTTCTGATGCTTTGTCTATATCTGGATAAAAAAAAAACACTTTCCCAAAAATGTGGTAATATGCTAAAACGGAATACTTTCTACAAACAAACAAAATACAAAAGTTTTTACAGGTAAAAATAAAACTACTTTCTGAAACAATTCTTATTTTTTCTGAAATAATTTGGCACAGAACAGTTAGGTTGTGTACAGTTACCAGAATTTCCATACTTCGTTTGAAACTAGGCTCGAAAATGTAACCAACATTTTTTATCAAGATAGAATATTCAGTAATGAAAACATTCTCTATAAAAAAAACTAATACAACTATTGTCTTATATAGGAGAAACTATTTCCTGAGATTTGAAAATTTTTAACCACGTATGCTTAAGTGATGAAACTTTATATTGTAATAAGCAAACTTATTCTGAACCCTTTGATATCAAAATAAACTTATGAAGTCATCAAAATTTGATGACCTCATTATTTTTTCACCTTCAGATTGTTGAGAATCGGTGATATGGGGGGTCACACCTTGAGTAGCAACTACAACTTAACCTAAAAAATATTTTCATGTGTTTTTTAACATTTCGCTACTAAAACAAATTACTTTGATATCAGTAGAAGCTATAGGGAGTTTGGGTCTAATGATTCGATTTTGTCCCAAAATGACCCCCAAAAATGACCTACTAGGCCCTCATTTTGGTGTTGCCATGGCAAGAAAGGGCGTAGTCACCAATTTTTTTTTTCAAAAAAATGATATTTTTTTGTATTTTGTATAAAGCTATATTTTGTACAAAGTCATAAAGCCTTAATGAAAAAGCTTTCTTTGTTTCAGAGTTATACTAAAAAACTACTATCAGGGGCCCGAATCTGAAAAGTTAATAAAAATAATAAATGTACAACTACCTTAACCATATTCTTGCTGGGGGAGGGGGCAAATTTTACCCCACCCGTAGTTTTTTTAGTATAACTCAGAAACTAAAAAAGCCTTTGTCATGAATCTTTGTGACTTTAAAAAAAAATTGGTGCAAAAACATTTATATGGAAAACGTTTTTTGTTACTACTTCCACTTTTGCAATGGCAATGCCTAAATTATTCCCTAGCAAGTAAAGCAAGTAAATTTTCAGGGTCATTTTTAAGTAAAACTGAAATTTCAGGCACAAACCTCCAGTAACTCCTAATGATAACAAAGTATTTAGTTTTAGTAGCAAAATAAAAAAAACTGCATAAAAAACTCTTTCTGTTCACTTTCAATAACTAATCATTATTTGACCTCCGAACTGCCAATTTTCAATAAACAGTTGGCAAAAAACAATGGGACAAATGTGGTATCAAAGTGTTCAGAATTAGTTCCTCTATCAATAAACCAAGTTTCATTGCTTTAAGTCAAATGTTACAGAATCCCCCCCCCCCACCCCCACAAAAAAAAAAAAAAAATCAACAACGCACTATTGATCAGACTAATTGTGTAGTTATTGCATTACAATTCAGACGCAGAAATTCATTCAACAGATTAATAAAAAATTATCAAGTATATATTTTTCAGTCGTTGAAATAGCATACAAGATTGATAAGATATTTCCCAAATCAATTTAACACCTAATTTTCCCCTCCCATGTTTATGTGTACTACCATTCTTGAGCCATCTCTTTAAGACCTGCTCATCCCCTTTGTAACTCTGTTCAAAAGTTAGAGCAACTGATCTCAAAAATAAACCTCAAAGCTGCCTTTTTCTGGTATTTACTGACCTTTTAAGCTTTTTATAAGCATAAAATTAGTACCTAGCTTAAAATAAGTTGGGCAAAATGTCCAAACCTACCTAGGTTACGACCAAGCCTACCTAGGTTTTAAGTTGATAAGCTATAGCTAGAATATGAACTAAAAGACATTTTTATGTCTAGAAAACAATTTTATAAATACTATTTTTTATAAAAATAAACTAAATAAACTAACTTTTTTTTTCTAGCTGTCTTATACCGACCTGGCGTCACAATTTTTGCAAAACTTAACTACAGTAAAGAAAAAAACAATTCGAAACTCATGGCTCAGCTGAGTTGGGGCTAGATTTAAAATTCAAATTCAAAATCTAAAAAACTGGGTGTAATGGGCACTCTCTAACAAAAAAAAAAGTGAGAAAATTATTGCGGCATACCTGAGTTATAAGCATCTTTATGACAAAGTGTGCAGGAAAATGGGAAGTTTCATAGAGAGGTTTCTAAAGAGGCTTGTATTTAGCATGATGAAAACTACATATGCCAGGATCATTTGAAAATGATGAAAGTAAACATACAACAAGAGAGCCTTCTAGAAAAAGATTTTTGCATGTGTGCATTACCTCCAGGCTGTTTTAAGTAAATAATTCTTGTAAGAACAGATTATTCAATATTAATCATAAGAGATAAATACCAGCCAGAGGACTTAAATGCCTGAACAAACTGTATTTTTATTCCATCTATTCTTAAGCCAGCGATAAAAGTATTTTGTTCTCTTATATCTTTGAGACTCAATAAAAGTCCTGTTCCAAAAACTCTAGGTTTTTTCTGCAGGTGAAAACTCATTATCACAACCTCTGAAGAAGGAGATTTCTGAAGAGTTTGAAACAAGTAACAAGAAAGTGGGAACAAGGGTATCAGGTCACTTTTCAGATGTAAAACACAGTTCAAAGCTCATTGCACCAAATTTGCTTTCGACTTAAAGAAAAAAAGTTTCTTACCAAACTTGCTTCCAATATAAAGAAAAATGGTTTCCTTAGAAATCTGAGATATTCTATAAAGTAAATTTTTTCAGCAAAAACCCCTTTGGCCATTACATTTAAAACAAATTTTGAAGTAATAAAAGATAAAATACTTAATAATACTTCTACAAAACTTGTGTAAGAGTTAGGAGTTAGGATGACATTAAAGATGATATTTTGTTGACATATCCAAAGTATATTTGCATTTCAGTTCAGGATATTCCATAGCAGCAAAAAAAAACAACAAAGTGCTGGTAAGTAAGACAATGTAACACATCACTATGCATGGCTAGGCAATAGAGGCAAAACAGAAACAAAACAAAATGGCTGCCATGGTCTCACTGTGGGTAGGGCAAAAACAAGTCTATATGTACATGCAGATTATTTTAGCTGTGTGGCACAACATATCCTCACACTTGCTACCATTTTCTGGAAATAACAGACTAAGATGCAGGCTCTCAAAATTTCACTGCAGGATAGTTAACCCTAACAGACATAAGGGAAAAATGAAAAAAATAATTATTAGAAAAAATGCCTCGCCAACTAAGGGTTAGGTATATGAAATGCTTAAAAGAAAAAAATATAGGAAAATCTTTCCATAAATACCTTTTTATTATGTTAATGATTACAATTATTGCAAAAATTATCTACGTAATAAAAAATCTTTTTCAAAACTGTTAAATAATTAATTAGTTACATCTTTTTGTATATTATTACACTGGGCAAAATCTCTTGAAAACCTTAAAACATCAAAACATAGCAAATGATTCATATCATTTGTACTGTGATAAATAAGAATTGGATAGATGGAAGAGATATTATACTATAGCTTGAAGTTT
>JANSTP010273569.1:0-10200 GCA_025330745.1 Cladonema radiatum | reverse complement strand
TTGTCAACATAAATTATGACATTTTAAAGACTGCTACTAAATTTACAAAAGATTTTTAATATACTGAACAAAAGTATAATTATACGTATAATTTTAAGTAAATATTTATGCTGTTGGTCTGAGTATTCCAAAACGAGGAAATCGCAAGCGAGTATGAGGGCTTTAAGCTTTCGTTTTCTTAAAAGTTTTAACAAAAGCAGAAAAAATGTATTTTGGGCATGATTAAAAGTCTCATATTATATTTAGCCCATTTCCCCTATTTGTATCCTGGGTAAAGTTCTTTTTTTTTAACTTTTTTCATGATATTACTTACAAAACTCTCGTCTTTATAAAAGGCATCATTTTCACTTTCTGCTAGTATATTTAGCTTTTTGACCTATTTTTACCTTGTAAGAAAATGATAACTTACCTTAAATGAGTAAAATTTCGCTAACAAAAAATTTCGGGATTTCGCGAATTTTCGGCAAAATCGCGAAATGCTTAATTTTCCCAGAAATGATTCGTGAAATTAAGTTCTCGCGTGCGAATTCCAAAAAATTGAAAAGCTTCATTCGCGAAATAGCGAAATTTTTTGCTCGCCAAATTTTTTGTTCGCGAAATTTTACTCATTTAAGGTAATATAATAGAATATTACTAATCTGCATTTGTAGAAGGATTAGTCAGTGAACATGGAACGTCTCTCTACAATCAAACCCCTTATTATTATGGAGCTTCTCAACCCGGGTTGAAATTTTAACTCGGTATTGCGAGTTGAGATTTCGACTCCCTTGGATAGTGAATCACATTGAGAAATAAACTTTTGATTACATGTAAAAATTTCAACTCGGTATCACGAGTTGAAATTTCACCTCGGATCATGCAACCCGAGTTGAAATTTTCAACTCGGTATCTCAAGTTGAAATTTGACCTGTAATCGCAGGTTGAATATCTCAACCCAGGTTGAGAGAACTGAATGTGTAGATGCACTTTCATAAAGTACAAATAGAAATCGCCTTTTGTTGCATTCGTTTATATTTCTGTAATTTTTCTTTCCTGGAGTGAGAACTGGATCATTCTACTACTAAAATAAACACTAAGCAAATGTAGCAGTTTTACTCTCCACAGTTGGTATGTTAAGATAATATGATTAAGTTAAGAATAGCAGAATGATCAGGCGAATTGGAATTGCTGACCAGATTCGAGGCTTTTAGATTTGAGAGAGCAATAGAAATTCTTTCCAAAATCTTATATTTAGTTTCAACCCGAGTTGAAAAATAATTCAACACACGTTGAAATTTACATATAATACAAATTTTTTCAATTCGCGATCTTGAGTTAAAATTTTCAACCCGGGTTGAAAATCTCCATATAATCGACCCCTGGAGAGAAAAATTTCGATCTAATACTTATTTTATATCATTTAATAAAAAAAACTGAACATTAATAAAATCTAAATCTTTACAGAAGCATAGAAACCATATTTTGTATTACTGTTGTGTAGCTGCTATGTCGAATAGAGATATTGATTCCGCATATAATCAAATAGGAAATTGCTTTCATATCACACACATCATCACAAGTGTCCTTCATTTCAAAAAAAAAGTCATCATTGGTCGTAGTTTTCTTGAAGAAAAAAGTTGGATGTCGGGCGTGGCTGAAAAAAAATTGAATTATTTGAATCTATGTCCTTAATGATAATGATGATAATGGTGATAGCAATGATAAAGATAATTACAATGGTGATTCTAATAATGACAATGGTGATCATGATGATGATGATGACGTTGTTGATGATGATGATAAGAATGATGATCATGATTATGATGATGTTGTTGATGATGATGATGATGGTGATGATGAAGATGAGAATGATGATGATGATGTTGATGATAATTATGATGATGATAAAGATGACATTTATGAGATTGATGATAAATAATCACCTGTTTGGTATTCTGGGACATCGCCTCTTTGGTATTCTGGTATGGATTCTCTGAATCATCAGCACCATCTATAAAAAAGATAACATTCTCATAAAATACATAGTAAACTGAAAATTACAAAATTTGAATGACTTATTGAAAATTTTGGACGGCAAACGGTGTATGAATGGAAAAGCAGCTATAGTTTTGCACGACAGTAAAGCTAAAATTTAAACCAAAGGTCCAGTAGATATTCGTAGAGTTGAAATTATGCAATTTGAATCGTCCTGGGGAATTGAAATTTGTTCAATTTCATCTAATGCTTGAATTAAAGCAGCATTTCAACTTCTTATAAATCGAATGAGTGGCTGAAAGATTTTGTTTGATTTACATAATCATTCGATAGAATATTTAATGTCCATATAAATACACTTTTTTTCCTTATAAGTGACCGACTTATAAGCAACTAGCCCTCGAGCTCAAAAATAAGCAGCATAAGGGCTGGACTTCTCACTAAGAAACAATTTTAAAAATTTTCTATGAACAAAATTTATGGTTTTAAAAACACATTTTGGTTGGATTTTGTTGAATTGGTATTTTTACAACTCAAAAGCTCAGATTTACATTGTAGATCACTTTTTCTTTTTAATCTCTAGAAAAATTACCACTGAAATGCAAAGGCTGAGTGTCTTTTTGGCTATACTATATATTTGCCAAGCAACTACTAACAACTCTGAAGACTGAAATTCTCAAAAATACAAGCAACTCTGAGGTCTTACCCTTGAGCCTAGTTGCTTATAAAATAAAAAAAGTGTATAGGAAAGGTTGAAAGCTTTCATATCGAAATATATAATGTGGTGATTTATTATTACTGTGATTAAAAAATAGGTGCAATGTTATCTACCTGGTGATTCTCGTGGTTGACTTGTGGTGTACAATGGATTTCCAAAAGCATCTATCCCTTAATTGAAACAGTGCATAGTTTACTTTTTTATGGTATAATAATTAGTAAGTATATGGGAATAATGCAGAACGAGTTTAACTGCTACAAAAAGATACCGTTCCCTCAAAATGTAACAAAAAATATGGTTCATAAGCTTTTTAAACTTTTTTACTTAAACGCTTTACTAGTTAAAAGTTTCATAGCTAATAAAAACTTCATTACCGTAAAAATTTTTATTCTATAAATCAAAAGGGTTCGATGTGTTATATGTTCTTCTCTTCTTTTTGTAAACATCTAATGACCATATCTCAAAATGTAAAACGAAATGTTTTATGAAATTTTCAGTGTAAGCTCAAAATTCAAATTTCTATCGGGTGTGCAAATAAAAGGTTTCTGCAGAAATGCACCTTTAATAGTTTCCTAAGCCTTTCATAGGAAATTTTGTTTAAAGATTCCAAGCTCGTCCCTCAATTAAGTCTAAAAAATCTGCTGAAAAGTGTGACTTGGAAATGGAGATACTGTTTTTCACATATCAAGTTATATAATGATTTTTCTCATCATCAAACAAAGGCCTTTCTAACCTTTACCTACAAATGTTATTTCTGATAAAAAACCCTCTTATTTATTGAGATCTGCACTACGTATTAAGTTATTAATAATAAGTTATTAATCTGCACTAAGTTATTTTGGCGGGAAAAATTAAGATATGTCGCATCCTTAGATTAATGAACCATTCTCTGGTTTGGATTCAGAAAACTAGTATACAGTGTATTAAAAACCCACCTTGGATGACTACATCTGACAAACTGTTTACACTTTTACTTGTCTGGAATTTGTGTTGCTGAAAATATAAAAAGTGATGAGTTTGTAAAGAGCGTCTTGAAACAATCAAAGTATTGTGTTTCAATCGAAGCAAAAGTTTGTCTTATATTTTAACTTCATTTCAAAAAAGTATCCAAAATATGTCGCTAAAACTAATTATCCCTATGAAACCGTCAGTTTTCACCTATAGTGGCGTATTAGCAGTATGTTGGCACACAATGAGAATACCTTAACTTTCGAAACTGCACCCTCTTTCAAATTCATACCCTCTATTAATTTACGGAATAACGTTTCTAATAGTAAAAACCATCACAGTAAATGCTAGCCAGGCTTTTAACACCTGCAGGACCAGGACCTTTTAACCCTTTTTTTTCAAGAAAAGAAATTACAGATCAAAGCCTCCCAGACATTGATTTGCGCTCAATGGAAAGAACGTCCAATGTCCTTCAAAACGGGCACCCAAGCGGGCGCACTGGGCTCCCAGTTTCTCTTACCATCAAACGCCTAAAGCGGAAACGTAGTAAAAATAATAATGAAAAATCTTATCACTTACTGCATTTTCGGGTCGTTCATACGTATTTGAATTTTCTAATACAATTTGACTGTTAGGTCTAAAATATAACGAGCACTTGATAAAAGCAAGACAGATATTTCTATGTTGGTAATGTTAAGCTTGTTGAATTATTTAGTAATAGCTATTATCTAATGGAAATTTAGACCTAAATTAGAAGTGATAGTGGTCAAGGAAAAACAGTCAAAATATTATAGATGATTTCAGTTTAAGAGATGGAACATTAGTCCTGCACTTCTTGCCAAAATATGTCTCTGTTAGCAAACGTAGGTTAACACAAAGGCTTGAAGTTTTTAACCTTTCATTAAATAGCTATGATAATAGTCGGTTGTTTTGGCTGGTAGAAGCTGGCAGTGGGTGATCTAGGCTGGTAGTGAGTGGTGGTGGGCAGTTTTGGTGAGTGTGATGGGTTTTTTGGCAAATGGCGGTGGTTTTGGCTGATCGTGAGTTGTGGCGGTTGGCAGGTGGGAAGCTGATTTTGTTGATTTTGGCGATTTTGGCTGGTGTCGGGTAGTGGCATATTTTAGTACAACTTACTTGCTGGCATATCTTTCTTGGAATAGTAAATTAATGAACATTATCTAATGAAAAAATCTAATGAAGTGTCTAATTTAAAAAGTTATATCTAATGAAAAATTAAGCCTTTTGAACAAAGTATTTCTTAAAGAACTACAAAGACTACAAAGGCTATCGAAAAAAGACCTGACAGATCCTAAATTGGGCGTTGTAATGTCAACAGTGGACGTGGTCATCCATTTGGTTTTTTTGTTAGTTTATTTGTTTGCTTGCTTTCATTCCTGAGAATAGTTCTGGATGAGTTTTGTAAAAAGTCACAAAGTTTCTTGGCAAAAGCTTTTTTAATTTCAGATATACGAAACAAATCAGGAAGAGGGTCTACCACAGGTAGTAAAATGAGGTCGAAGGGGTCTTTCGTCATGAAATTATTTGTTTTACAATTTCCTTACTTGAGTAGTTACATCAGAGAAAAAGGCATTCTTAAAAAAAGCTTATACTAAAATGAAAGTAAGACCCTCGTTTCCAGGACTTCCCTCCAACCTCGTTCCCAGGGCTTCTTTCCTTGTTCTTTGTTTCAAAATTTCAAATACTGTAAGGTACTTACTTTTTGTGAAACTTCTCTCTGTTTCTATATACCAAACAAATTAAAATTATAGCAACGAGAATAAAGAGAACGCCAAGTCCCGTAGCCAAACCAATAATGGTATCTTTATCAGAACTTGATTCTTCTGAAGTTGGTGATTGTGTCGTAACAGGGATAACTGTAGAAGAGACAGATGGCTGAACCTAAAAAATCATATGGAAAATACGCAATAATTTTGCTTACAATCAAATGGCTAGGAGGAGTTTAGAGAATGGGTAAGGTTAGCACCAGAAAATTTGAATGGTCAGTTGTTTGCTTAAATCAAGGACTTTAAAACTTAAACAAAGTCAAAAGGGCTTTTTTAAGACAGGCATACCGGTATTATTGACGAGGATGGTTTGACAACTAATGGCGTTGTGTTTGAAGTTGTCAGTGCTTTTGATTGGCTAGTTAATGTCTGAGTTGAGTTGGCCGTTTGCAATGTAACTTCTGATGATGTACTTACAAACGTAACTGATGAACTTGTCGGGTCAATAGGTTGATCAGATATCCCTGCGAAAAAAATAATATATTTTTAAACTTTCTAACTTCTATGGATTCCTATGAAAAAGAGAATTTTCATTATCATCAAAAAATTAATCTGAATAGATCATGAAATGAATACATTGAGTTATCTTTAAAATCAAAGAGAGTGCAATGTTCTCTTGCTATCTCTCACACAAAAGTGGGAGATCTTTTATTATAGAATAAGAAGGTGTGAGATGAAATACTGATAATGTGTAAAGTTGTCAAATGGATTTTCTATCCAGATTGAGAAGTTCTCTTGGTAAAACATGCTTGAAGACATGCTTGCATAAGGAATGTAAGACATGTAAGACATGCTTGAATTAGGAAAATTAAATGAGTTGTTTTTAGCACTCAGAGCGGAGATAGGGATAAAATATCTTTTAAGCTACAATATAATTTTCAAAATTGACTTGGTGGTTGTAGCGTTATCAATCTGCCATGTATGCCTACGACCTTTTTAGGATGAAAGTTGGTGTGCTAGCTCAATCATTAGAGGATAGTTTGTACCGGGAATCATCAAATCCTCAACTCAAGGCCTTATACTACACCTAACTCCCTTTACGCAGGAAGGAGTTTTAAAAACAACAAGGGATATTTATTAAAAGTTACTTACATCGCGTTTCTCCTTCTGCTTTGAAAAATATACAGTACAACTTGCTGCAAGCTGATATATAAACTTTGATGATGCGCCCGGGATAATCGTCGTAAATATCGTTATTGTTTTGCTGAAGATAAACAAAGGGAATGCAAACAATGCTATTGTACTTTTTTCTCATAGAGTATATCTAGCTCTAGATCTTGCAGACCCCCAAAAGGTATTTATTTTCAGACAAAGCGGGAAAATCATCACCACATTGTTAAAAATCGGGAAAATGGAAGAATCTGTTTTGATAAAATAAAGAAAACATTTTTTTATCTACGACCCACCTTAGACGTGTAAATATATTATTAAGCTTATTTTACTTTCATTATAATCCATAGACCTTATCATTTTCACAGGCTCTAGTTTTAAGACTGCGTCAGAAATAATGAAAGCCTTCATAGAGAAATCTTTTTCTGGTAAAGTTTTATCTGCTTTTGAAAACACATGAAACTTACCAGATATGCAAGGTTGAATGCGTTCGCATGTACATTCCTTAAAATAAAGAAATAATGTCCTGGATTTGATTGGCTCTTTCCAAAAGCATTGTTTTCAGTGAGATAGTAGATAGACATTCCGTTGAAGTTATTACACGGCATATTCTCTGTTTCAAATCTCTGGTGACTTCCTGGCTCTAGCTTCCGTAGTAACGGTACTATATTCTCTGGCTCTGCCATCATATTAATAGTGCGATTTGACAGCCTCAAAGGAATACAGTCTGAAAAAATAAAAGAAACCAATTTGAACAAAAAAGAATCTCTTTAGGCGATTTCCATTGTGCATATTGACAGAGAGGTTTGCAAAATCCGTCTGACCATAGACCAAAGACCGCCTGGAGCATAGAACTTACGTAAAGTGTAAATACACCCTTCACCCAATGTCCCGGTGAGACCCGGGACGGTGGCTGGCCCAGTGTATATTTGGGTCGAATTTTGGCAGCCCGTTAATTTTTTTTGAAAAAATGCCCGGCCCGGTCAAAGATTGGAAATTTCAGATAGCCCGGAAAAAAATCACACTGAAAATTAACCGGGCTCACTGAAAAATATTCTAAATTTTACCCGGCTGGCCTATTCTAAAGTGTGCACGCTTGGAAATTTTCTCAGTTTTTGACAGCTCGGTCAATTTTTTAAAAAAGTGAATTTTGGGCACCTCACCGGGCCACTACACAGGGGTGTATAGAGCGTACAGATTATAGAGAATAAATTATATACCAAAAGTATTCTTTACACGAAATATTGTTTAAGAATAGTCTAAAGAACAGACAATGATCCGCGCCAACCATTCTGCTCATGTAAATAATCTAAACGTTTCGTTTAATCTCAAAAAAAATGTCAAACACGAAATTTCCGTTCAACCACCTTTAAAGATAAACCAAGTTCCTTGGATAAACTGTCAACTATCGTTCTGCAGTACTCACTACTAGATGTTATCTCCACATTCAAAGTCACGTGACTTGTTAAACAACGGGGACTTACCATAAACTTATACATATTAAAAGAGCATGATGCAATCATGTTATTTTAAAAAGCCACTATATGATAGGACAAAACAATATATCAAACATAACATATCCTAGAAGTTATAGAAACCAAAAGAAGTCAAAATTTAAGAAAAGAGTCAACTGAGTGTCAGAAAAAGTAAAAATCAGAACATAGAAAATATCGGAATATAATGCATGTATGTTATGGCCACCTTAGAGAAAAGCGCCTCCTTCTATTGGACTCACCCTTAACTAAAGCTGGATAGGTAAGACACCCATAACTGCTATCATTGCTGCTTTTCATAAACGTAAACTTCGGTGGACAGCGACAGTCGCCGTCGTCGTTAAGTTTATACATTCCATGTCTATGACAATTGAAAGTATTCAATAAGAAATCGCCAGTTGAATTTCTCTTGATTATTGCTGAATCAGTATTCTCGTCAGCGTTCACTCTAAGCTTGATAATAAATGTGCTGGTAAATAAATATGTGATGAAAAAAAAGTAGGGTTTATAGAATCGCATCCCGAAGTCCACATTATCTTAGCTGATATCTTTGATATTCAGCTGCTATTTACGAAACCCTTTTTTACCGATCTGTTTATAAAGTAATTTGTTTCTCTGTCGTTTCTTGTATGAGCAAGAGTTTTATTAGAGACAATGAATAGAATTTCGAAAAGCTATAGATGAGGATTAATGATGTATAGGTATCTGTATTAGTGGAACAAAGAATTTAATTATACATTATGTGAAAAAGTCTTTTCACTACGAGGAAGGGATTAACTGCTTTTGTGTGGGAGAATCTATTAGTTTGTTCTTGGGTTGTTAGACAAACTTACCTAATTAATTAAGGTGAATTTCTCTTAGTTGCTATGAAGCCATATATCAGCAACTTCAATTTTTATCTGCTATCAAAGTTGCTTGCAAAAATCTACTAATTTAATATTTAAAGTTGCTCAGGAGTTGCTCAAAATATCAATTTTTGTTTTTATTTTTGTACAAGAGAAAGATTATAAAGCATAAATAAGAATAAGAATATGGTCAACCTCCCTTGTAAGTATCTATAATGGCTGAAAGTAATCAAGCTGTTTAGTCCAGACCCATGATAGGATAGGGGATTTGATTAACTATCGATTTTTTGAAAGTTTTTTTTGCTCCCAACTATCAAAAAAATGATAGTTGACAGTTTGCTATTTCCGTTTTGGTCCAATTTGGGATAATAAAAAAACGTGACTTTTGATGGTTTAAACTCCTAATAGGGATGGAGACATACCAGAGATGTCAATTCTTTTGCTAAGATGTTACCTAATATTGCTTCCATTTACGTCCATGTGGCATAAGGATTAAATGCTGTTTTGATTCCTTTTCTTAGTGTAATAAGTAGTTGCATAAAGTAAAAAATTTGCTTCGAGTAGCTGGTACTGAAAGTCGCATCAATAATATATAAACCAGTTGCTTCTTGAATAAAGCCATTGCATGAAGGAATTTCGAGATGCAAAAACACTAATAGCAGCAACTAGACCAGTGAGAATCCATTCTTAAAAATCTCAAAACCAAGATATTGTGGAAGTTGTAAATCTCAGCGTCGAAAATAATATGTCTGGGAATAATCAAAACCTAAAAAATCTGAGAAATTGGATGCACGTAAAGTAAAACTGTAAAGCTGAAAGCATTTCTATACAACAGTTGTTGGGCCTGTGTTCATAGGGCCCACAATAACGAGGTGGCTGGTGGCCCCCTTTGGTAAAGAAAATTTTAATAAATTCTTCCTTTTTCATGTTTTTTACCATCACGTATGGCGGATACCAAAGTGCCTCGTAGACCTCGCCCTAAACTACATCTAGTCTACTCCTCCCCCTCCAATACACGTATGCAATGAATATTGCTGCTACTCCACAGGCTCTTTTTTTTCTTTTTTTTCTATAAATATTTTATAAATATTCTATATATTCTATATAAAATATTCTATAAATATTACTGACGAAAGACAAAACAAAATATTAAAAAAAACAGACCAGCACAACATTCACACACCCACAAAATACCACTTGCATGGAAATGGGTCCTCAACGAAACTCAAAATGGTGGTTGAAAGGGTTAAAAACATTAGTATCATATTAGTGATTCAGAAAATGTTAAACTTTTCTTCATATACTCTATTGCGTAGAGTAGAATTGGT
>JANSTP010273558.1:0-10201 GCA_025330745.1 Cladonema radiatum | reverse complement strand
TCTTCGCGACACTGTTAGAATCAATTAAACGGCTTTAAAAGGGCTTTTGGCAGATTTACACATGTTTTAAGGCCTTTAAACATAGTTTAAAAGAGTGTAGAACTGTTTAAACAACTTCTAACATTTGTGAAGCCAGTTTAAAAGCGTTAAACAGCGTTAAAACTCTTTCGGACACTGTTAGAATCAATTAACCGGCTTTAAGTGTGCTTTTGGCATACTTAGACGTGTTTGAAAGCCTCTAAACATAGTTTTAGAGAGTGTGGAACTGTTTAAACAGCTTCTAACATATGTATAGCCAGTATAAAATCGTTAAAACAGCGTTAGAACTCCTTGCAACACTGTTAGATTCAATTAAATGGCTTCAAACGTGTTTTTCTCTTATTTAGACGTGGTTTAAAGCCTTTAAACATCGTTTCAGAGGGTGAGGAAATGCTTAAACAGCTTCTAACATATGTGAAGCCATTTTTAAAGAGCTAAAAACAGCCTAAAAACTCTTCGCGACACTGTTAGTTTCAATGAAATGGCTTTAAACGTGGTTTTCACTTATTTAGACTTGTTTTAAAGCTTTTAGACATAGTTTCGGCGACTGTAGAACTCAAACAGCTTTTAACATATGTGAAGCCAAATTGAAAGCAGTAAAACGGCCTTAAAACTCTTTGCGACACTGTTTGATTGACTTAAACAGCTTTAAATGTGTTTTTGGCTCATTAAGACGTGTTTTAAAGCTTTTAAATATAGTTTCAGATAGTCTAGAACTTTTTAAAAAGCTTTTAACATATTTGAAGCCAGTTTATAAGCGGTAAAACAGCCTTAAAACTCTTGGCAAGACTATTAGAATCAATTAAACGGCTTTAAACGTGTTTTTGGCTTAATTGGACGTGTTTTAAAGCTTTTAAACGTAGTTTCAGAGAGTCCAGAACTCTTTAAACAGCTTCTAACATATGTGAAGCCAGTTTCAGAGCAGTAAAACAGCCTTAAAACTCATCGCAACACTGTTTGATTCACTTAAACGGCTTTAAATGTGTTTTTGGCTCATTTAGACGTGTTTTAAAGCCTTTAAACATAGTTTCAGATAGTGTAGAAGTGTTTAAACAGCTTTTAACATATGTGAAGCTAGTTTACAAGACGTAAAACAGCCTTAAATCTCTTCGCAAGACTGTTAGATTCAATTAAATGGCTTCAAACGTGTTTTTTTGCTGATTGAGACGTGTTTTAAAGCCTTTAAACATAGTTTAAAAGAGTGTAGAACTGTTTAAACAGCTTCTAACATATGGGAAGCTAGTTTAAAAGCGGTAAAGCAGACTTAAAACTCTTTATGACACTGTTAGCTTCAATTAAACGGCTTTTAACGTGTTTTTGGCCTAATTGGCCGTGTTTTAAAACTTTTAAACGTAGTGTCAGAGAGTCTAGAACGCTTTAAACAGATTCTAACATTTCTGAAGCCAGTTTCAGAGCAGTAAAACAGCGTTAAAACTCTTCGGGACACAATTAGATTTAATAAAGCGGCTTTAAACGTTTCTTTCATTTATTTAGACGTGTTTTAAAGCCTTTTAAAATAGTTTAAGAGAGTGTAGAACTGTTTAAACTGTTTGTAACATATGTTAAGCCATTTTAAAAACGGTAAAAGAGCGTTAAAACTCTTCGCGACACTGTTAGATTCAATTAACCGGCTTTAAACGTGGTTTTCACTTATTTAGACGTGTTTGAAAGCTTTTAAACATAGTTTCGGAGACTCTAGAACTGTTTAAACAGCTTCTAACATATGTGAAGCCAGTTTGAAAGCGGTAAAACGGCCTTAATACTCTTCGCGATACTGTTTGATTCACTTAAAAGGCTTTAAATGTGTTTTTGGCACATTTAGACGTGTTTTAAAGACTTTAATCATAGTTTCGGCGAGTGTAAAACTAATTAAACAGCGTTTAACATATTTGAAGGCCGTTTATAAGTCGTTAAACAGCCTTATATCTCTTCGAAAGACTGTTAGACTTAATTAAACTGCTTTAAACGTGTTTTTGGCTTAATTAGATTTGTTTTAAATCCTTTAAATATAGTGTCAGAGAGTGTAGAACTGTTTAAACAGGTTCCAACATATGTGAAGCCAGATTAAAAGCTTTGAAACAGTCTTAAAATTCTTCGAGACACTGTTAGATTCAATGAAACATTTTTAAACGTGTTTTTGGCTTAATTAGATTTGTTTTAAATCCTCTAAAGATAGTGTCAGAGAGTTTTGAACTATTCAAACAGCATCTAACATATGTTAAGCCAGTTTATAAGCGGTTACACAGCCTTCATCTCTTCGCGACACTGTTAGATTCAATTAAACGGCTTTAAAAGTGTTCTTGGCTTGTTTAGATGTTTTTTAAATGCTTTAAAAATAGTTTAAAAGAGAGTAGAACAGCTTACACAGCTTCTAACATATGTGAAGCAAGTTTAAAAAGGGTAAAACAGCCTTAATACTCTTTCCGACACTGTTAGATTCAATTAAACGGCCTTAAACGTGTCTCTCGCTTATTCAGACGTGTTTTAAAGCTTTTAAACATAGTTTCAGAGAGTGTAGAACTGTTTAAACAGCTTCTAACATATGTGAAGCCAGTTTAAAAGCGGTAACACAGCCTTAAAACTCTTCGCGACACTGTTAGATTCAATTAATCGGCTTTAAACGTGTTTTTGGCACATTTAGACTTGTTTTAATGCCTTTAAACATAGTTTCAGAGAGTGTAGAACTGTTTAAACGGCTTCTAACATCTGTGAAGCCAGTTAAAAAGCAGTAAATTAGCGTTACAACTGTTTGCGACACTGTTAGATTCAATTGAACAGCTTTAAACGTGTTTTTGGCAGATTTACACATGTTTTAAAGCCTTTAAACATAGTTTCAGAGAGTGTAGAACTGTTTAAACAACTTCTAACATTTGTGAAGCCAGTTTAAAAGCGTTAAACAGCGTTAAAACTCTTTGCGACACTGTTATATACAATTAAACGGCTTCAAGTGTGCTTTTGGCTTACTTAGACGTGTTTGAAAGCCTTTTAAAATAGTTTAAGAGAGTGTATAACTGTTTAAACAGTTTGTAACATATGTTAAGCTATTTTAAAAACGGTAAATCAGCGTTAAAACTCTTTGAGACACTGTTAGATTCAATTAAAGGGCTTTAAACGTGGTTTTGGCAGATTTACACATGTTGTAAAGACTTTAAACATAGTTTAAAAGAGTGTAGAACTGTTTAAAAGCTTCTAACATATGTGAAGTAAGTTTAAAAAAGGTAAAACAGCCTTAAAACTCTTTCCAACACTGTTAGATTCAATGAAACGGCTTTAAAAGTGTCTCTCGCTTATTTAGACATTTTTTAAAGCCTTCGGAAATAGTTTCACAGAGTGTTGAACTGTTTAAACAGCTTCTAACATATGTAAAGCCAGTTTAAAAGCAGTAAAATACCGTTAAAACTCTTCGCGACACTATAAGATTCAATAAAACGGCTTTAAATGTGTTTTTGGCCTATTTAGACGTATTTTAAAGCCTTTAAACATAGTTTTAGATAATGTAGAACTGTTTAAACAGCTTTTAACATATGTGAAGCTAGTTTAAAAGCGGTAAAACAGCCTTAAAATTCTTCGCGACACTGTTAGATTCAATTTAACGGCTTTAAACATGTTTTTGGCTTATTTTGACGTGATTTAAAGGCTTTAAACATAGTTTAAGAGAGTGTAGAACTGTTTAAACAGCTTCTAACATTTGTGAAGTCAGTTTAAAAGCGGTAAAACAGCGTTGAAACTGTTTGCGACACTGTTAGATTCAATAAAACGGCTTTAAACGTGTTTTTGGCTTATATAGACGTGTTTAAAATCCTTTAAACATAGCTTCAGAGAGTGTAGAACTGTTGAAGCAGCCTCTAACATATGTGAAGCTAGTTTAAAAGTAGTACAACAGCGTGAAAACTCTTCGCGACACTGTTAGATTCAATTTAACGGTTTCAAACGTGTTTTTTGCTTATTTAGACATCTTTTAAAGCCTTTAAACATAGCTTGAAGGAGTGTAAAACTGTTTAAACAGCTTCTAACATATGTGAATACGGTTTAATATCTGTAAAACTGCGTTGAATCTCTTCGCGAAACTGTTAGATTCAATTAAACGTCTTTAAAAGTGTTATTTTCCTTTTTAGACGTATTTTACAGCCTTTGAACAGAGTTTCAAAGAGTATAGAACTTTTTAAACAGCTTCTAACATATGTGAAGCCGCTTTAAAATCGGTAAAACAGCGTAAAGACTCCAGGTGACACTGATACATTCAAATAAGCGGCTTTAAACGTGTTTTTAGCATATTTAGACGTGTTTTAAAATCTTTATCCATATGTTCAGAGAGTGTAGAACTGTTTAAACAACTTCTAACATATGTGAAGCCAGTTTTAAAGCAGTAAAACAGCGTAAAGACTCCAGGCAACACTGATACATTCAAATAAACAGCGTTAAACGTGTTTCGGCATATTAAGACGTGTTTTAAAGCCTTTATACATAGGTTCAGAGCGTGTAGAACTGTTTAAACAGCTTCTAACATATGTGAAGCCAGTTTTAAAGCGGTAAAGCAGCTCTGAGACTCTTAGCAGCACTGTTAGATTCAATAAAACGGCTTTAAATGTGTTTTTGGCATATTTAGACGTTTTTTAAAGCCTTTATACATATGTTCAGATAGTGTAGAACTGTTTAAACAGATTCTAACATATGGGAAGCTAGTTTAAAACGGTACAACAGCGTTGAAACTGTTTGCGACACTGTTAGATTCAATAAAACGGCTTTAATCGTGTTTTTGGCTTATTTAGACGTGTTTAAAAGCCTTTCAACATAGCTTACGAGAGTGTAGAACTGTTTTAACAGCTTCTAACATATATGAAGCCAGTTTGAAAGCGGTAAAACGGCCTTAAAACTCTTTGCGACACTATATGATTCACTTAAACGGCTTTAAATTTGTTTTTGGCTCATTTTGACGTGATTAAAAAGCCTTTAAACATAGTTTAAGAGAGTGTAGAACTGTTTAAACAGCTTCTAACATATGTGAAGGCATTTTAAAAGCGGCGAAACGGCCTTAAAACTCTTCGCGACACTCATTGATTCACTTAAACGGCTTTAAATGTGTTTTTGGCTCATTAAGACGTGTTTTAAAGCCATGAAATATAGTTTCAGATAGTGTAGAATGTTTTAAAAAGCTTTTAACATATGTGAAGCCAGTTTATAAGCCGTAAAACAGCCTTAAAACTCTTCGCAAGACTGTTAGATTCAATTAAATGACTTTAAACGTGTTTTTGGCTTAATTAGATTTGTTTCAAATCCTTTAAAGATAGTTTAAAAGATTGTAGAACTGTTTTAACAGCTTCTAACATATGTGAAGCCAGTTTGAAAGCGGTAAAACGGCCTTAAAACCCTTTGCGACACTGTATGATTCACTTAAACGGCTTTAAAATTGTTTTTGACTCCTTATGACGTGATTTAAAGCCTTTAAACATAGTTTAAGAGAGTGTAGAACTGTTTAAACAGCGTCTAACATATGTGAAGCCAGTTTAAAAGCGGTAAAGGAGCCTTAAAAGTCTTCGCGACATTGTTAGAATCAATTAAACGGCTTTAAACGTGTTTTTGGCTTAATTGGACGTGTTTTAAAGCTTTTAAACGTAGTTTCAGAGAGTCCAGACCTCTTTAAACAGGTTCTTACATATGTGAAGACAGTTTCAGAGCAGTACA
This sequence comes from Cladonema radiatum, assembly GCA_025330745.1. Classification (NCBI taxonomy): domain Eukaryota; kingdom Metazoa; phylum Cnidaria; class Hydrozoa; order Anthoathecata; family Cladonematidae; genus Cladonema; species Cladonema radiatum. The sequence goes on along the minus strand of JANSTP010273558.1, from coordinate 4,480 downwards.
ACAGCCTTAAAACTCATCGCAACACTGTTTGATTCACTTAAACGGCTTTAATCGTGTTTTTGGCTCATTTAGACGTGTTTTCAAGCATTTAAATATAGTTTCAGATAGTGTAGAACTGCTTCAACACCTTCTAACATATGTGAAGCCAGTTTAAAAGCGGTAAAAAGGCCTTAAAACTCTTTGCAACACTGTTAGATTCAATTAAATGGCTTTAAATTTGTTTTTGGTTGATTTAGACGTGCTTTAAAGCATTTAAACATAGTTTCAGAGAGTGTAGAACTGCTTCAACACCTTCTAACATATGTGAAGCCAGTTTAAAAGAGGTAAAAGCAGCCTTAAAACTCTTCGCGACACTGTTAGTTCCAATTAAGTGGCTTTAAAAGTGTCTTTCGCTTATTTAGACGTGTTTTAAAGCCTTTTAAAACAGTTTCACAGAGTGTAGAACTGTTAAAACAGTTGGTAACATATGTTAAGCCATTTTAAAAGCGGTAAAACAGCGTTAAAACTCTTCGCAACACTTTTAGATTCAATTAAATGGCTTTAAACGTGTTTTTTTGCTGATTGAGACGTGTTTTAAAGCCTTTAAACATAGTTTGAAAGAGTGTAGAACTGTTTAAACAGATTTTAACTTATCTAAAGCCAGTTTAAAAGGAGTAAAGCAGTTTTCAAGCTCTTTGCAGCACTGTTAGATTCAATTGAACGGCCTTAAACGTGTTTTTGGCAGATTTAGACATGTTTTAAAGCTTTTAAACATAGTTTCAAAGAGTGTAGAACTGTTTAAACAGCTTCTAAGATATGTGAAGCCAGTTTGAAAGCGGTAAAACGACCTTCGAACTCTTCGCGACACTGTTTGATTCACTTAAACGGCTTTAAATGTGTTTTTGGCTCATTTAGACGTGTTTTGAAGCCTTTAAACAAAGTTTCAGATAGTGTAGAACTGTTTAAAATGCTTTTAACATATGTGAAGCCAGTTTATAAGCCGTAACACAGCCTTAAAACTCTTCGCAAGACTGTTAGATTCAATTCAATGGCTTTAAACTTTTTTTTGGCTTAATTAGACTTGTTTTAAATCCTTTAAACATAGTTTAAAAGATTGTAGAACTGTTTTAATAGCTTCTAACATATGTGAAGCCAGTTTAAAAGCTGTCAAACAGCCTTAAAGTTTTTAGCAACACTGTTAGATTCAATTGATCGGCTTTAAACGTGTTTTTGGCTTATTTTGACGTGATTTAAAGCCTTTAAAAATAGTTTAAGAGATTGTAGAACTGTTTAAACAGCTTCTAACATATGTGAAGCCAGTTTAAAAGTGGTAAAATAGCCTTAAAACTCTTCGCAACACAGTTAGAATCAATTAAACGGCTTTAAACATGTTTTTGGCTTATTTTGACGTGATTTAAAGCCTTTAAACATAGTTTAAAAGACTGTAGAACTGTTTAAACAGCTTTTAACATTTGTGAAGCCAGTTTAAAAGCGTTAAACGGCGTTAAAACTCTTTGCGACACTGTTAGATTGAATTAAACTGCTTCAAATGTGTTTTTGGCATATTTAGATGTCTTTTAAAACTTTTAAATGTATTTTCAGAGAGTGTAGAACTGCTTAAAAAGCTTCTAACATATGCGTAGCCAGTATAAAGGCGTTAAAACAGCCTCAAAACTCTTCGCGACACTTTTAGATTCAATTAAATGGTTTCAAGTGTGTTTTTCTCTTATTTAGACGTGGTTTAAAGCCTTTAAACATCGTTTCAGAGGTTGAAGAACTGCTTAAACAGCTTCTAACATATGTGAAGGCAGTTTAAAAGCGGTAAAACGGCCTTAAAACTGTTTTCGACACTGCTTATTCAATTTAAAGGCCTTAAACGTTGTTTTCGCTTATTTAGACGTGTTTTAAAGCTTTTAAACATAGTTTCGGCGACTGTAGAACTGTTTAAAAAGCTTCTAACATATGTGAAACCAGTTTGAAAGCGGTAAAACGGCCTTAATACTCTTCGCGACACTGTTCCATTCACATAAACGGATTTAAATGCGTTTTTGGCTTAATTGGACGTGTTTTAAAGTCTTTAAACATAGTTTCAGATAGTGTAGAACTGTTTAAACAGCATTTAACATATGTGAAGCCAGTTTATAAGCCGCAAAACAGCCTTAAAACTCTTCGCAAGACTGTTAGATTCAATTAAATGCCTTAAAACGAGTTTTTGGCTTAATGAGATTTGTTTCAAGTCCTTTAAACATAGTTTTAGAGAGTGTAGAACTGTTTAAACAGCTGCCAACATATGTGAAGCCAGTATAAAAGCTGTAAAACAGCCTTAAAACTCTTCCCGACACTGTTAGAATCAATTAAACGGCTTTATGCGTGCTTTTGGTTGATTTACACATGTTTGAAGTCCTTTAAACATAGTTTAAAAGATTGTAGAACTGTTTTAACAGCTTCTAACATATGGGAAGCCAGTTTAAAAGCGGTAAAGGAGACTTAAAACTCTTCGCGACACTGATACCTTCAATTAAATGTTTTTAAACGTGTTTTTGGCTTAATTGGACGTGTTTTAAAGCTTTTAAACGTAGTTTCAGAGACTCAAGAACTCTTTAAACAGCTTCTAACATACGTTAAGCCAGTTTCAGAGCACTAAGACGGCCTGAAAAGTCATCGCTACACTGTCAGAATCGATTAAACGGCTTTAAACGTTTTTTTTGCTTATTTAGACATGTCTCAAAGTCTTTAAACATAACTTCAGAGAGTTTAAAACTGTTGAATCAGCTTCTAAGATATGTGAAGCCAGTTTAAAAGAGGTAAAACATCCTTAAATATCTTCGCAACAATGTTAGATTCAATTAAACGACTTTAAACGTGTTTTTGGCTTACTTAGACGTTTTTGAAAGCCTTTAAACATAGTTTTAGAGAGTGCGGAACTGCTTAAACAGCTTCTAACATATGCGTAGCCAATATAAAAGCGTTAAAACAGCCTCAAAATTATTCGACACACTGCACTATCAGATTTAATTAAACGGCTTCAAGTGTGTTTTTGGCTTATTTAGACGTGTTTGAAAGCCTTCAAAAATAGTTTCAGAAAGTGTAGAACTGCTTAAACAGCTTATAACATATGTGAAGCCAGTTTATTAAGGGGTAAAACAGCATTAAACCTATTCTTGATACTGTTAGATTCAATAATACTGCCTTAAATGTGTTTTTGGCTTATTTAGACTTGCTTTAAATCCATTAAACATAGTTTTAGAGAGTGTGAAACTGTTTAAACAGCACTATTAGATTCAATTAAACAGCTTTAAACGTGGTTTTGGCTTATTTAGACGTAATTTTAAGCTTTTAAACATAGTTTCGGCGAGTGTAGAACTGTTTAAACAGCTTTTAACATATGTGAAACCAGCTTAAAAGCCGTAAAACAACGATAAAACTCTTTGTGACACTCTTAGATTCAATTAAACAGCCTTAAGTATGGTTTTGGCTTATTTAGAAGTGTTTTAAAGCCTTTAAACATAGTTTCAGAGGGTGAAGAACTGTTTACACAGCTTCTAACATTTGTGAAGCCAGTTTAAAAACTGTAAAGCAGCGTTAAAATTCTTCTCGATACTATTAGACTCAATTAAACTGCTTTATGTGCGCTTTTAGCTTATTTAGACGTGTTAGAAAGCCTTTAAAAATAGTTTCAGAGAGTGTAGAACTGCTTAAACAGCATATAACATATGTGAAGCCAGTTTTAAAGGGGCAAAACAGCATTAAAACTATATATGATACTGTTAGATTCAATAATACTGCCTTAAATGTGTTTTTGGCTTATTTAGACGTGGCTTAAAGCCATTAAACATCGCTTCAGAGGGTGTAGAACTGTTTAAACAGCTTCTAACATAGGTGAAGCCAGTTTAAAAGCTGTAAAACAGCCTTAAAATTTTTCGCAACACTGTTAGATTCAATTAATCGGCTTTAAACGTGTTATTGGCTTATTTAGACGTGCTTTAAAGCATTTAAATATAGTTTCAAAGAGTGTACTACTGCTTAAAAATCTTCTAACATATGTGGAGCCAGTTTAAAAGCGGTAAAGCAGCCTTAAAACTCTTCGCGACACATTTAGATTCAATGAAACGGTTTTAAACGTGTTTTTGGCTTATTTTGAAGTGTTTTAAAGCCTTTAAACAGAGTTCCAAAGAGTGTAGAACTGTTTAAACAACTTCTTACATATGTGACGCCAGTTCAAAGTGGTAGAACAACCGTAAGACTCTTTGCGACACAGTTAGATTCAATGAAACGACTTTAAACGTGTTTTTGGCTGATTTAGACGTGTTTTAAAGCCTTCCAACATAGTTTCAAAGAGTGTACTACTGTTTCAACAGATTCTAACATTTGAAGCCAGTTTAAAAACGGTAAAACAGCGTTAAATTTCTACGCGACACTTTCAGATTCAATAAAACGGCTTTAAATGTGAATTTGCAATATTTAGACGTGTCTTAAAGCCTTTAAACATAAGTTTTAGTGA
>JANSTP010273547.1:0-10201 GCA_025330745.1 Cladonema radiatum | reverse complement strand
TGTAGTAAAAAATAATTTGCCAGGGGCCATGAAATACAGAGTTAATAGAAACAAATAAATATTAATGCAAAAACTTTTAACTTTTGTGAACTGTGTTCCCTTATCAGTATCACTGGGGTAAATGTGATGATTATGGACCCAACCGATGATAACTTGAAACCTATAATGGTTGGCTATAAAACTCTTAGTTGTCACATGGTTGTGACTTAGTTGTCCTTACCCTAGTAATAATTTGATAATTTTTTAATTTTACTCTTTTACTTAATGTTTCCAGTGCAGTCCTAGATCTGAGGGGAGAAACAGAGAATCTATGTAGAGTAATATGAATAAAGCTTTCACAAAGAAATACAGAATATTAGTTTCAGAAGAGCTGAATATATTCACTACACATCAAAAACTACACTTCCTAACTATTGTTTACACCAGAAGTTGAGAAAAAATTATTTATGATGCAGCAAGTATTTCTTCAGTTAAACTGAAAAACCGAAGCATGGACATTGCTAATGCACCTCCCAATTTCTTATTCAGACAACTTAAATACTAATCCGTTAAATGAAATTCTGAATGAGGAAAGCTTTTGTAGAGGTTTAATTGTCATTTATCCTTCTCTTTGAATCAATCTTGTTGACTACCGTAAATATCTAAAACTTATTTTAAGTTCAGCAGTCATGGCATGGGATTATTGTTTAGGAATTCAGAATCTGAAATATAAAGAATTGACAGGGGCAAACTACAAAAAAACCTAGCTAGATAATGGAAAGAATTGGCCTTATATTTTTATTGATTTTAAGTTTGTAATCAAATAAATCTACCTGTCTTACAAATGTAAACTACCTAATTCAGGTGGTTCTTATTCAGTGGTGAGCTATAGCTATCTAACTAGCTAGTAGCTAAGAGCACCATAGCTACTCTACTGATTTCAGATCTAGCTGGCTAGTTTTCCAATGAATATTTAAAAAATTTATTTCCCACTGAAATAAAAATATCCTTGTGCCATTTTCTAAGAACATTTGACCCCGAAAAGCAAGTATAAGAGTATATGGGTTGTGGTGAATCAATGATTTTATATACGGCTCTCTAGATCTCTAGCGATCCATTATGCATGCGTAAACACAGTGAGGTATTTTTTTTCTTTGAAAAGTCGCAAATTCACAAAAGTTCGTCCGCCTGAGTGGCAAAGTTGAAAAGTCAACAAAAAAATGAACTGAGAACGCAACAACTGAATCAATCCAAATTTCGAACAATTCTTTTTTAGGTTTTCGGAAGGAAATAACAGCTCTCCATCTAAATTGTCCGAGTACTTTGTTTTGCGTTCCAAAAAACTAGATAGCAAACTTGATTCAGGCTGAAAATGCCTTTGTTTGCAAGTGGACTTCAAAATGTCAATAACTTTTTCCAAATTTTCTGCTTGGTTTATCTTCTTTTGGAGGAAAATATCAATATCATTACCTCTATTCTGTTCATCCAAGAATGGAGAATGGAGCTCTATTCTGTTTGAGAATGGAGAGTCACGCTTTGCACAAGCTCACTTCAGTGTTAAGCACTGCATCAGAAAACATTTGAGGCTTCAGCAGAGGTCTAGTTGGTATTACCTTTGAATTTCGTGAATGCTTTGTCCCCAGAATGTTGGCATTGTGCCCATGAAAAATTATGGTAAGAATAGCTGATGCGAGCTCTATACCAATCTTCGTAATTCCTTTGAGGCAACTTGTAGAGATTAGCCAAATCGCAGCAATCATCAATTATTATATACTCTAGCTCACCACTTCTGCATTTAATAGAAACGAGCAAATCCCGAGATTCTTCGAATCTACTTGTCTTACAGAGTTTCCAGCCGATAATAGTACGTGTTTCGTCTAGAAAAATCAAAAGTTTCATATCTTCTCTTATGAATTTTGAGTCAACAGCTCTTTATCCTCCGACAGGGAATAATCTAGAAATCAAGGGCAGGGTCCGGTAAACCAAAAAAAACTTGTGACTTCTAAAAAAATGTTTCCCACCATGGTTGGGCAACGAAGAAAATTTTGCGTTTTTAAAGCTCTAATTTGGCTATTTCACGTTTCTATTTACCTGTTTTTAAAAGCAAACTAATAGAAAAAATATAGTAGTTTTGGGATTAAAATGCAATAATTTTCACTATTGTCTTTAGCTCTATTATCAAAGTATAAAGTGCTGGAAATAATGGCTGAATCTACCGTTACAAAACGTCATGTGATCACGTAATACATTAGTAATATGATATCTATGATAAAATCCAGTCAGCAGCGCTATGCTGACCTTATACTTTTTGAGGTCAGCGCTAGGTCGGCAACTTTTCAAAATTTATAGCTGGGAAAATTTACCACTGTATTTTTAAGTGAACTAGAAATACGTTGTCTTTAAAATTATGAGAAAGAAAGGGAGATGGGAGTTCAATTCTCGCTTCTGGTTGTAGCCAGACCAGAATAGCTCTATGGTAGAGCAACCTTTCTATTTTACTATTGCTTTTACTCGCCTAGCTTCCAATATTTTTAAACAATATGGGAGTGCAGGGAATCGAATCCTGGTCTTCTCGCATATTATGCCAGTGCTCTACCATTGAGCTACACCCCCGTTTGCAATATCTTTTCCTAATAACATTGGATGAGGAAAAATCATGACCGCCAGATATATTTAATTTGTTGATCATAATGACTGTCAAGACAACCATATTTTCTTTATTTCAAGCCCTAGACTATGTATTCCATAAAACACCATCAGGCAATACGAAATACTCGAAAGATTGCAATTGCAAAGCTTGTAGTACGAACTTAGGTGTGACCACTTCATTGATGGAGGATATTGCCACAATGCTTGGAACTTTTTAGCAATTTTCCTACATGCTAAAGTGAAACGGAACTTTTGAGCTAACGCAAATATGCAAACCTCTTTACACTGACTAATTTAAATAAAAACTGTAATTAATTAAATTCATGACAATTTCATAACTAAAATGTACACACATTTTTTTATTTACTTCTCTTAAGATAAATTAAAGGCTTACATGTAAACTCGTTGAAAACATACAAGACCTGAAAAACTTTGACAAAAAACAAAATCTACTCTGAACAGCTGTTTGTTCATACAGATACTTTAAAAAAATGTTTTAAGTATATATAATATATGCTTTTGTAAATCAATATTATGTTTTTTCTCAAAAAAAAAAAAAAAATCAAAGAGAAACTTTAAGAACAATAACGTCTCATATTTCTGATAAAACTTATAGCGTTTACTATCTAACATTTCAAGTTATAAAAACGAAAAACAAAATAACAAAATGATTCTACTCAATTCACTTGTTCAAACGTTTTGGGTGTGTCCCAGACTGAAAACTCGTTAAAAACATGTTTCTTTTACATTACGGATGGTAATTTGCGTCGTAACTGAAAACTTTAAAAATCAACAGAAAAAATACGGCAGGTTCTACTGGTTTTCCAGATATCAATGACAGCATTGACTTCTTCAACTGCTAATGACTCACTATGGTATGATAATCGCATTAAAGAATCGAGGTTCTCTGGCTCCAGACGCGTATGCTTATCAGTTATGATAAGTTTCATTTTTGAAAATCCCCTCTCAACCACAGCTTCTGATTGTGGAATCAAAACATAGAGACGGAGTAGTTTTCAAACTTTTGGGAAAGCTTTCTCAACAACACTATCCCCTAACAAATCCAGACCAGTTACAGGCGTTGATATTTTTTTTTCGACATCAGCAATTTTGCGCTCTAGCTCCGTAACTGCACGTGCGGAGTTGTAATTTTTTCCGTTTTCAATGACTAGTTTCGATCTTAGATTTCTGGCTCGGGTCTCGAACTCTGTTTTTAGTTTACTTTTCTGATTATTGACATATGTTTTATAGCCACCATACTCAAGTTTTAGAGAGTCAAGCGTGCAATTGATCAAGGGTGGACTGAAAGATTTACGGCCTTGGTTAATGTCTTCAGCAAACTGCCCATAAAAATTAAACGCTGTTTTAATTGCATCGTCGCCATATTCTACAAATAAACTATGGTTTGATGCTGGTATATTACTTGGATCTAAAGCTAGCAACGCTTGCACTGGCTCTATATACGACATATCAAAAGCGCCTTCAATATGACCTTGAAAGAAATTATGTTCTTTGATTTAGGTAATATAAATAATGGCTGTGGCACAAAACCAAAACACAATACAGAAGTTTTTTCCCTGTTTTAGAAAACTTGCATTTACATAATAAAGATTAGACAAAAAATTTTCTCGTATCGCAAAACAATTTGCTGTCTTATTTATCGCAACATTTCCTATGTATCAAGAAGAATGTATTACTTGTATCAGAAGATACCGTAGATAGAAAGGCTACAATAAAACATTTTTCTAAAAAAGAAAATCAATATGAAAATGTAAGTTTCAAACCTGCTAATCTAACCAAGAAGGGTTTTGCAGTATGTTCGTGAAACTCTGCGAAAGAGTGAATCATCAATTTTCATTTTCTTCCTGGTATTGCTTGCTGTAACATTTTGTTTCGCATAATTTTCAACTTGCGATAAGACATCCTCATAATCACGGAAACTTTTCCAATGCACGCTTTCAATATTTTGCATGTCGGCTAACGTGGCAACTGTTGTCGATAGAGCGCGCCTAACTGCACCAAAATCTTTACGATCGGATTGAAGGACAAGGGACAAGATATTCGTCACATTGAGGACATCTTCGAGAAAAGTAATCTGAAGAACTGTTCTTTTATTTAACATTTGATCACGATAGCCAATGAGCTCGGATTTGGGATTTCTTGTTATAATGTCATCTAGTGATCCGATAATGAGACCGTACCTTTCTCTACAACGCTTGCATGCAGCACCATGTGATAGCCACCTAGTTACAGCAGCTTTAATAACATTTAAAGCCTTCATCCCGTATGCTGACTGAATTTGGCTTAAAATGAAACGGTTTTTACTACTGAAATGGTAATCCCAAGAGTAACGCATCTACAGTTTGAAGCTAAGGAAATTCATCAAACATGCGTGTGAAACAAAGAGCAAGTCTGTGACAGCGACAATTTATATAAATAGCATGAGAAGCATAGTTTCGTATTCTACGCTGAACACCATTATGAACCGCTGACATAGAATTTGTCCCATCTAGGCATGAAAATCGAACTTTCTTTATGTCTATGTCCCTAGCCTGTAACGACTTTGACACACTCTCCATGACAACTTCAGAAGCAGTTGAAGAAACTTCTACTAGAGATATACAGTCCATATAGAATTTTTTACTACTTTCATCAAATGAACTTATGAAAACGCCAAGCATTTCAGATTGTGCTGCCTTCGTTGACTCGTCTGCAAAAAGAACAATATCAGCCGATTGTATAATGCGATCATTAGTTTCCCGTTGAAATAAGGAATCAAGTGAGGCAATCAAACTGTCACAAGTTTCATGTGACTTTTATGTTGGGTTTTTTGCACAGTTGTCTAAGCACTGTTTAATGATTGGTTCTTCCAACTCATTTGCAAGGAACTCAATAAATTTGGGATATAATTGTTTGACAGGCAAATTATTTCGTGCCAAGAAATGAACAATGGGAACTAATTTACCAATATACAGGTTGTTTGCTTCTTGTCGATCAGTTCTGCTTTCGCTGGAAACAGATCCTATTGTTTCTTCAATCTGGAGATTAGCAAAACCAAGGATGGCTCTTTTATGACTTTCAGCTGCATCGTGTCGCCGTAATTTTTTGCCAGCGTTGTCATGAAAATTTACAAGCTTCTGAGACCATGCACCTTTATTTGAATTTGTTGGGCAAGATGAATTGCCATAATAAATTTCACAAATTTTGCATATATAGCCCCACTTAGATTGGTTGAATAAGAGCCACGAATACATGTTTTCGTAGGGAGATTGGTCGTAGACTCGATGGTCTTTATTTATATTTCCTTTACTAGCAAATCCAGAAGAAGATGTTATTTCTATATAGTTTTCTGAATTTTCCTCATCTGATTCCTCTTCACTTTGGCTAGTAGAGATCCGCCATTATTTGATTCTTCGCTACTCGAAAAATTATTTTCGCTACTCGAAGATTTATTAGACCTGTTTTCGTCATTCAAACTTTCTGAATTGTTTTCATAGGATTGTAATTCAGATGACCCACTTTGTATATCAATGTTTCTAAAAAAAGTATACCTCAAATTACTGAAATTAATTTATTCCCATTAATTTGATCGCAATGTTGAGAGTTTACAAAGATAAATTGCCTCAATAATATATTGAAGATTTTGATTTCTAAAAGAATGTACCTTGTCACAGGGTCGTTTTCATGGGATGGTAATTCCCCGGTAGGGTTTGTGAAAAATGATGTGTCAGATTTGAATCCTTTGGCTGCAACGAGTAGCTCTTTTCCTTTTTTCTTCTCGTTCCTTTCTTTTCTAGGCATTATGCTTGCTTATACAATTTTTTATTCTTCGTATAAGCATGTTGCTAATGAAAGAATATTTTGTAAGAAATGTTTTTTTTACTTATATGAAAGAAGACATTCTATTGATCATGTTGAAATATTTTGATATTTAATTATTGAAAGAAGATTTTCTCACATACGCATTTATTTATTTAAGAAATCTTTCAATTTATGAAGATTATCATTGAAAGGCTTCTTAATATATTTTTAAACTTTTATTTATTTAATGAATGATTATATTGAAAAGATTAGAATACGATTCAAAAAGAAAAAAGAAAATATTTAATACTTATAGAAAGATCTTTTTAAAAGAAAGTGTTTTTATTTATAAATGTTATTACGCAATGAATTGAGATTCGTTCATTACGTCAAAACAGGGCTTTGAGTGATATAGAAAAGGGCACTAACAATGATAGAAGGGACACTCTAGCTGACACTAGGGCACTTTTACTTACCATACACCCCGGTAGATAGACCGTTTTTTGCACTTACAAGTAAAAATAATTTTTCCTTAAAATTTTATTCAAAGGGCCGCGTCCGACTAACGGACGCTGAAATGGCCTAGATTATTCCCTGTCCGATGTTTTTACCTGAAAGGGAATATAACCTGCTCGTCAAAATTAAAATAATTGTTTTGCCAAAATTAATAAACCAGTGAGTCAAGGGAGCGGTGGTGTGAAATTTTTTCCTGTTGTGTAATTCTTACCCTCCACACCAAGGGAGGGGAGGGGTGTGAAATTTTTTCGAAAATTAATAAGCAGCTTCTTCTTTTTTGGCACCCAAGAGTAATCGAATATATTCTTAGGAATTTTTTGTCTGAAGTGATTGGAACCCAATCAGATAAAATTGGTAAAATAAAAAACTCACCGACTTTGAATGTATGACCTGCTGTTATACACTGTTTTACTTCATGAGAACACATTTCCTGCTAATAAACCTGCTTCCTTTGTTGGAATACATCTAAAAACACCGTCTCTAGTTTATCGGGAGCGGGATAGCTAGTTATAACACATCATAAAAATTATTCCGTGAGTAATTTTGAATCACTGACATGCAAGGTTCATAAAAACTAAAATGCATATTTGCTATGGATTCAGCGATTCCTTGGAAATTCAACTCATGGCTTAGTTGTTCAAATAGATAGTCAATCAATTCAAAAGAGAAAATACTCAGTTGAAAAATCCTGAAAGAATAGTTAATAGGAACTTTTGACATTTCAGTTATTAGCATAGTAGATAGTGGGAGTATTTCATGCTCTCCTCTTAGGCATCGGAAATAGCGTTGCAGCACAATGACATTCACGTTGACAGAAAACATAAGTCTTGGATTATGGCGATTATTCTGGTTTGTCAGATCAGAAGTCCATCTGGCAAGCTGTAATTCACACCCATGAAGAGGACAAGTTAGCGCACATCCAAATTGTTCTTTCGGAGAAATAATAAGCAATTTGCAAGCACATGGAAACTCCTGAATGGACGGTACAAACGGCTGATGATATTTCGAATCTGTCGCATTTTGCTCGAACTGAAGCAATATGCTTTTGATCTGCTTGGTTGCACTCTCGTTGATTATCGTTTTAGAGTATTGACTATTAATAAGTGGAACCTAAATGTAATTCAAAGTAAACGAGAATGTTATAAAGCATATCTTATAAGATCTGATCTGCTAAAAGAACATTTTCAGAAGAAAAAAACAACGAGATTTTTAACAAGGTTTGATTTTAACCCTATTCAAGTCGGAGGCGGATTCCGCCGCTTTGTTCACTTTTGAAACCAAACTTTGCATGCCATTAGTACCACACTTGGCATACAGAATTATATCACAGTTACTAGATACAAATATGGATATGCGCTTTGCCAAAATTAGAATTTTTCTCGCAGAAGCCACCCTGAAATAAAAATATTTATAAATTTCACAAAACACGGTGAATAATCCCATTCATCCCTAGGATTAAAAGCCAAAACAAGACACACCTAGGAAAAATTTAGCACTGCAAGCTCTGTAGAGGTTTCCTACAACATTTCAAATACTTTAATAGGATTAATTTTCGCCACTTCAAAATTCCACAAAATATTTTAGATTTCTTTTCGCAAGTAGGCACTTGGAAAAATTTCGCATGGATTAATTTTTGCGAAAAATTGTTTCAACGAACTTGGTGTGGATTTATTTTCACCATAGAAATGATTATGAACAAAAATAATTGGCTCTTCAACGAAGCATTTGTTGGTAAAAGAAACTTATTTGTCCCTATAATAACTATAATTAGATAAAAATGGCTCTACACATAGTGGCAACTTAGCGATCAAGTATGCACCAAAAGAAATGAGAAAATGCGATTAGAAGAGCACAAATGTTAAAATAAGAAAAAAACTGACAGAAGGAAGGAAAAAATACAACTGGATTTATTTTCGCAACCTATTTGGTTGAAATATTTCACGTGCATTAATTTTCGCAATCCGACGATTTTTTCGTGTTTACGCGATAAAAATTTTCGCGAAAATGTCAAAAAATCGCAAAATCGCAAAAAGTAATCTCGCGAAAATTAATCCGATTAAAGTATATTTAAATTTCTTATTAGAATGACGTTTCTTGCAATGGTCGTGTGTTTTTTCCTTGTTTTCTGACAATACATTTTATTCTTGTTTTTAAGTCAAATTAGTATTCATTTCATAAATCCGAAAATTTCATTATTTGCAACAAAGCAGAAACTACATTTTTCCCAATATGAAATACCTCCAACGACGGATACGCTAGAACAAAAGTAAATGGTAAATTTTCGAAAATTGTAAATTTGCGGAAATAAATGCTAAGTGAAATTTTTCTTTTGTCAATGAATGTTGCAACTGAATAAGAGAACCTCTTTTCTGTTTATGTTTGTGTGTTTATATTGTAATACAGTGCAATGGGTTTCTTTCGACACGAAATTTTCATCCATTTTTAGGTCATTTTGGCTTTTGTTTAATACCGTATCTGGTCTGTTTCGCGAAAATAAATCCTCGCAAAATTTTAAAAAAGATTAAACTCACGAAAATAAATCCTCGCGAAAATTTTTACACTTAAAGCGGTAATGCCAAGAGTGCCAGAAATGAACCGCTTGCTGAATTTTCTTCTAAAAAGTGAATATAGCATTGCGTTTTATTAACTGTTTGAGCTTCCTTGACATTGGCGCTTCACGGTAAATTGCATCTGAGGAGACAAATAAGTGAAAGTGGAAAAACAAAACAAAAAAACAACAAAATAACAAACAAATAGCTAGCTATTGTAATTGTAATCACAACAGTTTAAAAACTTACATCAAAATAAGTGTAAGTCTCAGCAAAACGTAATGATAGAATATACAAGGCACTATAACACTTGTTAACTAAAGCTACTAAGAATGCTAAAAATAAAACATAACAAACAATATTTACATAAAATATATACAAGATAACACAAATAAACAAGACTGTCTCTCTTGGATTTATTCAGTATCTTCGATGTCACCTAAAAAAGATAATATTTTCAAGTTTGAAGCAATACTGAGAAATAATACTTTGAGTTTAAAAAAAGGAAAAAGGTGCTAATTGAAGTTTGTGTAATTTGAAAAGAAATAATAAATGATGAAACCCAACTATTTCCTTGCAATATTTAGAGACGGCAGTGCTAAATAGTCCACTAGCTATTTCAATGTCAATCGATATTTGGATCTTGTAAATAAATTTATTAATCAGCTTACCTGAGAGAACCAACTTAAAAACATGATCAGGCTTTT
>JANSTP010273536.1:0-10202 GCA_025330745.1 Cladonema radiatum | reverse complement strand
GTTGAAAGCTGACATCTTGAAATTGAAACTAAAGTCTGAAAACAAGCCAATTTCTCAGCTTGTCTCAAATATTTTTGAACCTAATTGTAGACTGGGCTTTTTTGGTCTAAAATAGTTTTTTTTGAGGGGGGGGGTCAAACCCCCTCACCCTAGGAAATAGTGTTCCCGAGTAGCTATGACAATAAAACTTGGTCAGGTTTTAGAACAAATATTTTAATGAAAATTGGTGCAAAAATAATTTGACTGACGTCAACAGAACAATGATGTCATCGATTTTGCCGAACGTATCATCAAAAATCAGTTCAAAGCCGTTATTTTGAAAATGACGTCATGACTTTACTTTGACGTCATACCAGCGTCGTTAAATGGATGTTGCCGACTTACTATTATACTCAAATCACATTTAGAGGCCAAAGCCTGTGTATTAGTAGTGGTAAGTAGCCTTTTTGTAAAGTCTGAGGTTAAAAATTTCACTAGGTAGTTTTGGACAATGGCCTCTAGATAGGTGTGGTCAAAAAATATTTTGACCAAATTTTTTCTTCAACATGTCCGTAATGAAAGTTCAGTAAAAGTCACAAAGTTTGACCTTGCAATTATTAGTCGTTCAGAGAATATGAGAAAAAACCACAGGGGGGTTAAAGACCAGTCTAGGTAGGGTTAAAGACTTCATCCTTTTCTTTAGATTTCTATACAGGCGAAAATTTCGGACTTAAGTTAGACAGAATATCACCGGAGACGGATTTAGGGCCGGCGTATTAAAGGGCCAGCGTTAATTAAGAGCACACATGGGAGCACACATGGGAGCATAATTACGCTAGGACCTAAGTCAGTAATGGCGTTCATAAGGGACCACCTTCGAAATCAGGCTTCGGCGCTGAAGGTGTTTCATCCCTCTCACCTAAGAGTGGCTAAACAAAACTTATTTAACCACTGAGATTAAAAATAAGCTAGCTATTGCTTTGAGTTTTTAAATTTGGTTGTATTTGTTTTTTTTTTTTTCTTTTTTTTTCCTTTATCAGTTATTACCATTATGGCATATTTTCACTATGAGAACTTATTTACCGTGATCGGCTAAAATTTTCGTCGGTTAAAAATTTCGTCGGTTGAAAATTTTTGCCTGTTTAAAGTGACGACTTTTTTTTTGGAAATTTCGTCACTTTTAACTGACGAATATTTTTAACTGCTATTCAGAAGAAAATAGTTTTTTTTTAGTTTTTCAGTTATATTTGTCAAAAAAATGCTAGTCTTCAACAATAATACAGTCGGTTTCTTGTTGTAATAGTTTGGCTGCTGTTTCTGGGCAAAGAGATTCCAGTTTTATTTTCTTTCCTTCCAATATCCCCTTTTTATGGCTTCAAATACGACTTTACAGGGTTCTGTCACCGTAAAACAGAAATAAAAGCACGTACAAATAGAAAATTCAATTTCGGTGAAAATTTTCGTCGGTTTTAAAAAATTGCCAGTTTAAAGTGACGAATCTTTTTTGAAATTCCGTCAGTTTTAACCGACGAAAATTTAACTGATAAGGTACTTACTTACTTAAAAATTTCTCAACTTTTATGCGACTCTGACGGAATTTTTCCAACATGTCGCTCTCTCAAAACAAAACTATCTCAAAACGACTTTCAGTGTTTTTAGAGGATTGTAGGAAGTAAGAAGTTTCCGTATAAATGTTTTTTTATCTTTAAAATAAATTTTTTAGATTTTTAAAAAAGACTATCAAAAATTTATAGATTAAATTTTTTAAAACACATTTATTAATATTGTAAATTTATTAATACCCCTGGTGCACTTTACAAACAGAGAAAAGAGAAGTGAGCGCGTGAACTTTTCTCTTTCCTTTTCTAGTGGATATTGGAGGAGCGAGGGCAAGGGCCTATCACCCAGTACAAGGTAGGAATATATTTGAATATTGAATATGTTTGAAGAGTGCTTTTGAAGTATCTTAGGAAACAAAATCAGGAGGCTGCACCACTTTTTCAAGAAAAACTTTCAGGTTCATCAAGCCAGCCAGTCTTTGCACCAGCTAGTTAATGGTTTTAAGTCAGATAGCTGGTAGTTTCCTAGCCATTCATGGCTCATGAAAGTGTTCCTGCAATGCATCTAGTGGTATTAGTATAGACCCCTTACAATTGCTTACATTTTCCGTGACTGACAGCCTCGTCCCAAAACTCTAAATAAATTTGAACAGGCAAGAAGCGAGCGAGCGATGCTAGCACAGAGGCAAGAGTGATAAACAGCCACTAATTCAGAAGAAGGAACCAAGTTATATGAATGGAAATTTGTACTGGTTGGATATTTTGATGTTTTGTTTAACATATGTCGAGATGAAATGCTATTGATGAGTCTTTAGGTAGGCTGTCACTTAACCTTAGCATCTTTTTGCCTGCTCAAAAATCGTCGATTTTGTCATGTGACCATGATGTAATCTACCGAAAATGTAAACAAATGTAAGGGGTCTATTAACTGCAGCTATGTACACAGATGACAGAGGCTTGCTCAGTTCTTTATCTGGCTAGGACTGCAGTTTGTTGACATCATTTTCTCGAAAAATGTTACCAGGGTCTAAAAAAAATCTAAATATCTTTTGATCTGCTAAACTATTATAAAAGCTGTGAACTACATTCAGAAATTGAAAAATTTCTCTTTCCAGCAATATATACTGCTATTGCTATTGGGCTTGCCAAAATTAAGTTGTGAAGAAAAGTCCTTAGATGGTCAGACCCCAATACACCTTTTTTTCTCAAAATGGAAGCAAACTTTTCAACAGAAATAATAATCAATTTAGAATAATCAATTTGAAAGTCAAATATAGAAGTGTTTTGATTTTTTTTTTTTTGAAAGAAAAACTCCTTTTGAATGAGAAAGAGAAACTATTTGATAAGTTTTCAACCTTTACTTATCAGTTAAATAACTTTTCCAAGATAATCCTTCCACCAAGTTGAAAAAGTGTGCTTTGCTCGCTTCGTCCGCGTCGCCACAGCCATGTTAAAAATATTGAATAAAAAATTAATAGACCCGAATTGAATTGACCACTTGACAAAAGAACAACACTCTTGGTGTATGGTCTTGATTTTATGTAAAAACACTTGCATTCCAGCTAGTCTTTCTTTCATTTTTTTCTTCCTGATTTTGTCATTTTAGAATGACCCCCTCATTTTAACAAAATTTGAAAGCTAGACCTACTCCCTCATTTTATTTCAAACACCCCATATTAGGCTAATTCGTTTTTACGGACGACACTTGTTCTCAAAGCATGGCACACATTTGGAATAAAAATTATCATAACAGAATGTCGGAAAGGAAATGCCCACCCCTCCATTTTATATCCACCCCTCCATTTTAATATAACTTCTTTGTTCTTCCTTCAAGTCACTTTCTTTTGCCCCCCCCCCCCCCCCACCGATTTTGTGGAAACTCCACCACTGCTTATTAGACTCCCTCTCCCCTACAATGAAGCAAAAAAGAGTAGTCAAAATCTCTGTTACCTATATTTTATTTTGTTGAGATTTTTTTTTTTTTTTTTTTTGATCTATCTGTTTCAGACAGCATCATGAATTTGTCCTCATCTCAGATGAAAGTAAATTTTTCTTTTTCTAAGCTGTAATTGTGTGAAATTAAAATCCTGAAAGATTCAGACAAATCATGTTACTACAAGACCATAAGAGTTACTTTGATAATGTCTATTATAATATTTTCCTGCCATGTGGCTTTCTACAGTTTTTGTTTGAAATAATCTCTTTGTCTCTCTTCTGTTTTTAAGTCCATGTAGTTATCCTTACTATGAATATGGCAAATAAATCAATTTTATTGAATTTTGAATCTGCACACTATATCTCATGAGAATCAAAGACTGATCAGAAGCTTGTTCTCAAAAGGAAAACTTTAGGTGAGTGATCAATTCTTTTGTATCAGTTGAGGCGTGTCTGCTTTTCAAGCGATTTCAGTAATTGCACACCTCTAGCTATGAGACTTGTGGGTGTTATTTTTCTTTTTTCGACATATAAATTTAAACTGTCTGTGATTCTGATTTTTATAACGAGAATTTTAATTCAGAAGAGTGATTTGAGTTTCTATTAGATGATGTTATAAACATGAAAATAATATTACCTGTAATGCATTGAAAACAGTTTTTTTATGTTTTTTATGAAAATATGTATTTATCTCATGAGAAATCAAGAACCGTTATTTTCAAGCACTTTTCTATTGCCGTTTAACGTCATCTTAAACACAATCTTTATTGAGTTTTAACACTAAATCTTTAGATTAATCATTAATTTTGTTACTGTATAACTCTCAAAGCTTCAATTATGAGAAAAACCAATAACTTTCTTTTATGTTTGCATTGTTTTTTATACTATTTTGTGCTTTGTTGAAGGCGCCCCCTAAGCAGGGTGGAGAGTGACATTTTTCAAACATTTTATCAAATCGGAAGATTAAAATAAAGGGACACTGACAAATTTTGTTATCATAAATAAAATTTTAAAATGGAGGGGTGAAAATAAAACGAAGGCAGGGGTAGGTATTTCTTTTCTGTATTTTGTTATGATAGTCCAAACAGAAGGCCCCACAAGGTAATATCTTGATATTTGTATCTTTGATTGAAATTCAAGACCTTTTTGTGTAATAAGTCTCGTGTTAGCAGTAAATTTGAACCAAAACATTACAATATTATAGTAACTTCCAGTAACTTTTATTCTAAAAGAAAGCTATATTTTGGCGCTTGACCCTATTTTGCATTGAGGGGGGGATAACTGTACCCCCCAAATTGGAAAATTTGATTACTCGAAAACTACAAAAGCAATTGACTTGAAATTTTGACCCAGTGAACAAAACTTAGTTGAGCAACTTTTTAAATTATTTTTTACACCCAACCACCCCCTCCCCCCTGACCACGCCGTCTTTTCGGGAGTGGGTGTAACATTTTCTTTATTCAATATCACACTCTTTCTGCTGTATCGGCGACAAAATGACGACACTGACGTCAATATGACGTCATTTTTTGCAGATGACGTCATTTTACAAAGAATGGCGATTTCAGAGTATTTTGATTACATCATAACCATGTCACGTGACTAGACCAAATAAAAACATGTTTTTGAGTAGATTTTATTAGTTGCTACTAGTATACAAAGTTTCATCCAAAAATGCAAAGTAGTCCTGAAGATACAGCCCTGAGTTGAAAAAATTGAATTTTTGTTTTTTTGGCGCCCTTTACAACGCCTTTTTAGGTCGAAATACTTATACAATTCTTATGCAGTATAAATTAAAATAGATTTGGATTAATTTCCATCGGTATTCGTTTTCTGGTAAGCTTTTACTGGGAAATAGCAAATAAAATAAAAAACCCTTGATTTTAGCTTCTTTTTGACGTTTTTGATGACGTCATCACCGAGTCACGTGACCTGAGAGGTCAATATTTTATTTTTTGAAGCTTCACATGCTGTTTTATATTTGTGGTAAGTTTTATCCATTTTGGTTAAGACTTGGCGATTTAAACCTGGGGGGTAATTCCCCTCCCCCAAATGCTTCTAACGTACATAAAAAAGCCCATGAAAAATAGGGTTAAGCACAAAAGAGTTCTTCCTTTCTTTTCTTTTTGCTCGAAATATATTACTGCTAGTAAATTTTTGATATTTGAGAAGTTGTTGTTTGATAATCTACTTATCAAAACTCATGATTTTATTAAAATCGGTTGTAGCTAAAATTGCTTGGAAATAACTCTGAAAAGATCATTTTGACATAGTTAAAATCTTGATATTTTTCAAATTTCATCAATTCGAATTGCGGTAAGTTTGCCACTGGAAGTTTTGCCACTTGTAATTTTGCCACCATCATATATTTTGCAGAATTAAGATAGAATAGGCGATAACATATTTTCAACATACCAAACAAGCTTGTATTTGATTTTTTCATCGATTCAGATAAACTGATTTGATCTTTTTTTGTCTAGAAACAATTAGGTTTCTCAGCTCTTCCTAATCCCAATTTGCTGATAATGTCATATGAAGTGCTGAAAAGATACACAAATTCCCCTGGTTTATTTCTACAAAAAACCGACTAGAGAATAGTCTAATGTTGAACGTGCTTTAAAGTATTGTGGATAAGCTAGAAAATATTGCCTTTCCATACAGATGAATCTTTCTGCGAACAAAATTAGAGATGTCCGTTTTTTGAATCTTCAATTGATTTGTCTGAGAAAAATTTTTTGTCCGGTAATAAGTCCGGCTTCCCGCTTTAAAGTGTCCGTTAATTAGAGCATTGACTGTATTCCTAAGATATTTATAAACTCTGTTTGGGGATTCGCAAATGGATTAGAGGTAGTCTAATAAGAAGTCGGATCAGCTTTATTTCACTCTATTCAAAGACATCAATCTTAACGGAATCCTATTTATTTTGTCTGCGGTCCCGCCTCCTAGAAACTAAAATTTTGCAGTAATTTCCTAAAGCCAAATGCCCAATTACTTTAGCCCAATTTTAACAAATCCAGATTGAGACATTTCAATTTATAAAAGCTGCTGGATCTGTTCAAGAGTTGCATTTCAGCTATGATAGCAAAGAGTGGCAAAATTACCAGTGACCAAAATACCGACCAGGCAATATTGTTAGTGGTAGGATTACCTGTGGCAAAGTTGCCACGGCAAAACTTTTGGTGGCAAAACTTCCAGTTGCAAACTTACTGAGCACCCATCGATTTATACCATAAACTTGGTAATTTCTATAACTAATTACAGCCCCATAATTCTATTATATTTCTCTTGTCACATTACGGAGAACACTATTATTGAATGACTAGCGAGGAATATGGAGGAAAAGGAACGAAATTATTGAAGTGATAAAAGTAAGTAGTTATCTTTATTATATTATTTTATCCCACTTTTGTAATGAGATGAAAAATTTGTAATTATCCAAAGAAATAATTAAAGGAATTTCATATTTTTTGAAATTATCAAGAGTGTACCCATTTTACCTGTTTAAATTGTTGTAATTAAGGAGTACTGACAGTGTTTCTACTGCTAGTCACTTTCTTGTGAGGTTTCTGAAGTTTAAGTGAATAAAAATGATGCTAAATAAACGTAAAGGCAAGTTGGTCATGTATAGGTAGTTTAATCTACAATATTTGTATTTCTTGACTAAAAAAGATTAAAATAATGTCATAAATAGGGCGTTATTTATCCTATATGGACACCTTGATAGCAGGTAATTCCACAGTGAAGGTCTTGAAAAAACCTTCTCAAAAAGTTCCTATGCTTTCCTAGGTTCCGGAAGTTTCTAAATTTTTGCCATGTCTACTAAGTTTTTATAAACAGGTCTTTTATTACAAAAATATTTTTGTAAGTAATCATAATATTCAGAACAATACAATTTAATTGAAAAAAAGAACCAAAGACTTTTTGTTTGAACCTAGCTTTTTCTAGGTGCACATTCGCTTTTTCCGGGTGAGTATTTATGAGGTTTATAAAGGTTTAAGTAACGCATTGTTGACAATTATGCAAAGTATTTGCTAACGCTCCCTTATTCTTTAATCTTAGCTTCGAGACTTGCAAAACATACCAGAATAATTCAAAAACACTGACATTCATGCTAGAAAAGAACATTACAGTTATCGGAATCGAATTCCGACGAAAAGTGTACCTTCGTTTTATTATTAATGATATGGTTGTTCGAAAAATTTGATTATCATTGAAGATACGGTGCATTGAACAGTCTTTACGAAAAGAGCAATCGGGTTATTTGCGACAATTCTATGAGACAGAAATTATTAGTTGATGTTGACTTACTTCTGTAGTTTTACTTATTAACTTATCTCTGAACTAAATATTGGTTATAATGTTTGCAATATATTTGTATATGTAGATGAATAGTTCTATAAATATTGGCTCTTGCTATCGTTCGAGTAAAAGTGCTAAAGAATATTGCTAGTCTAGCGTATTATCATTAGGTAAAAAAAAAACAATTTGTTTTATCTCCTCAATACTCGGAGTTTCATGTGCTTAACACACAATCTTCAGTTAAGGAATAAAACTTTAGAAACATACAAGAAACATTATCTCCATAAAAAATTACTATAGTCAAACCGTCTCAAGAAATATTGGCAAGTATTTTCTCAACCTTATCAACAGGCACTCCCCCAAAGGCACAAAATACCACAAAATATTTATCGAAACACTTTGAAAATCAGTTATAACTGCACAGAAAACGTTAAACAGATAATAACTAACCATAACAAATACCTAATGAAGAAGGGAGATGCTCAGCGAAAATGCAATTGTAGAAACAAAGAAAAATGCCCCTTAAATGGAGAATGTCTTGCATCAAATATAGTATGCGAGGCCACAGTCTCGACAGTCAGACAACCAACTGATGAAAAAACGTACATAGGAATAAGCGCTACAACTTTCAAAGCAAGACATGCAAATCATAAAAAATCATTTGAAAACAAAAAATACATAAATGAAACCGAATTATCAAAAGCAGTATGGACAATGAAAGATAATGGAGATAAACCTGTCATAAAGTGGAAAATATTGAGGAGATGTGCAGCCTTAAACCTATTGCGTCGAAAATGTAATTTGTGCAACAAGGAAAAGTTCAAGATTGCCACGTATAAAGGGACTAACTTGCTTAATAAAAGATCTGAACTGATTTCGAAGCGCCGACGCGCAAACAAGTATCTAATCGCCGGCCAAAACCATACTACATGACGTATTCTCTTGTGCCGTAGTAATTTTTTTATGGAGATAACATTGTATTGTATCTTGTATGTTTCTAAAGTTTTATTCCTTAACTGAACATTGTGTGTTAAGCACAGGAAACTCCGAGTATTGAGGAGATAAAACAATTGTTTTGTCTTTACCTAGGTGAATAGTTCAATAACGGTTATTCAATATCTAGCGTCCTTTTTTTATTAATGTTTATTTCACATAATATTCTGCAATCCTTGCCATTGGTCAAAACGAAAACGTTAGGTCAATGTGGCTGGTTAGACAAAAAAACAAGCGTCATTTAGGTATACATACGAGGACCGTTATTAGTACCTTGGAGGTCTAAATAACGAAAGAAAGTCCTGATGAGGACGTGTCTCTGAGGTCCAATTTTAGTCCGTATGAGGTCCGCTTGCCGCCCATTGGACGTCCAAGTGACAAAAAAGTCGGCCTCCAGAGGGCGTCCTCTGGATGTCTCCATGAGATGTGTTCCATATTCACCTCAACTCCATCATATCCTCTCCGCCATCTTACATTACGTCACATCATTACATCACCATCACTCATCTCAACTACTTCCTTTCATCCTACCATCCAGTCACAAGCGCAACTCCCATAGGAAACTTTACTATAAAATTATATATTGTAAAGTTATTCAAAAAACAATACATTCAGATTTCAACAAGCAAACAACTCACTTCTCTCTTCCGTTTGACGAATGTAACATGGTGTCAGAAGCTCACTGCTCAAGTTTTTTCTCGCTACCAGAAGAAAGTCATCGAAACCATAGACGAAACTCACACTCGAATTTTACTGACCGCTGATAACTCTCGACTCATCTCACTGCTACGTCTGTCAGGTCAGGTATTTCTATCGAATCAAAGCTTTCATTCTGCCTGCCAAAAGTAACTTCAGGGAAATGGATAAACTAGAACCCCCACAACATTTCAGTTTTGAAGGAAACGTGTCTCATGGTTGGAAACTCTGGGAAAAACATTTTAATTTTTACTTAGTCGCGACAGAAAAAGACGAGAAGCCAGACAATGTAAAAATTGCTATTTTATTAACCTGCATTGGCGAAAAAGGGAGAGAAATTTTCGAAACATTTACTTTTTTGGAAAATGAAAATCGGGAAACTTTTGAAGTTATCATGGGGAAATTCAGACTTTTTTGCAATCCTCGAAAAAACATCACTATAAATCGGCATAAATTCTTTACATACAAACAACAGCCAGGACAAAGTTTTAGTGATTTTACGACAGCGTTAAAGAAATTAAGCTCTGAATGCGATTTCGGGACACTTGAAGACTCTCTCATTAAAGACATGATAGTTTGTGGCGTCAGCGATAATTCACTAAGAGAGCGAATGTTACGAGACTCCGATTTGACCCTCCAAAAAGCTATTTCTGCCGGACATGCGCATGAAGAAACACGAAAACATGCTCGCGAAATTTCTCATTTTCAAGACTCGGAAATTTGCAAAGTTACTCGAAATAA
>JANSTP010273525.1:0-10203 GCA_025330745.1 Cladonema radiatum | reverse complement strand
TGGAACTTTTATTTAAAAATCGTAAATAATAATTGAAAAGCAAGAAAGAAACACATATAATTTTATGAGTATTTTTTATATACTTTGGATTTCCAACCTTGTTACCAAACCTCTATTTAAACTTCGTTCAATTGCTTTCTAAGGATAGTTGGGAACGAGAGTGTGTACCCGTATATCCTTTATATGCAAGCATTGATACCATAGAAGCTTACTACTGCATTAGTAGACTAGTTTCTAGTCGGTTTCCTGAAGCCACAAAGCCGGGAAAACCGAGAAATAGAATTTTTATCTTTTTGGCGCGTCATATAGCTTTAGCGAAACGGGAGCGGGAAGAGCTGGGAAAAGTTTTCTCCCGATATCCGATATCCAGTAAAAAAAGTAAGAAAACGACTAAGTCTAGTCAAATGCATTAGCAGACAAGCTCTTGCCAATTCTTTACAAATCATGTGGAACGAAGCTGCTGACCTAATATACCGTAAATTTGCTGAGAGGGAGTAAAAACCGAGCTGGCCGGTCGGTAATGTAGCGGTAATCTTTTAACTTCAAAATCTGATGATATGTTCACACCAGTAAAGACTCGAATCCTTAGGCGGCATTCTCTCGGGTTGTTTAGTAGAGCAACTGTCAATTGACCTTGCAGGCACAAATGGGAGCACGAAGTACGACCCGGGGGCGTCGGTTTATATAGGCCACCAGATGGTGTGCCTTAGCTCAACCGGCTTTAAATAAAGAAAACTTAACTTAACCCTGTCGAAATGATGATATAGTAAAGTCGTGTTGTATACCTGTTAAGTAATAATGTTCTGTATTTTTATAAAATTGCTACAGGAGTGATTTTGCACATAATGAAGTTCTCTTTTTTCCATTTCTATACTTCCTGAGTTTCATAAAAAACTGTATTTTCAGGGTTCTGCTTAGCTATAAAAATTACATAATTCGTGTAGGTTCCCCTATGGGTTCCCCCTGTTCCTTAGTAGGTGCCCCCACTGATCCTTACTCGGTTCCACCAGGTTCCCCAAGTTAAAGTTTTATCACTTGCGCCGACCGAATTGGCGTTTTAAAAAACCACTGACTAAGGTAATAACTTTTTTCTACATTCAAAGTCGATAACTAGTCTAAATTCAAAGGTACGTTATCACCTAGACTATAAGTAGTCTGATTTAGAAGGCAAAAGTCGAAACAAGACACTACCAAAGTTTTTAAATGTGCAAATGAAAATCTGTTAAAAACGTTCTTACGTTTCGGCGCCTCAGCACGCTAGAAAGGTTCTGGGGCCTCTTGCTTTCTTTCATATATTTTCAGGATCACTTTACCACCTTTACGGATGCCTCTTTATTACGCGTGTGTAACTCTACTACAACATTATTGCGTTTTGGGTGTTCCTCTGATCGCTGGGGGCGTATGTTTGGTCATTGAACTCCATACCAATCTGATTATAAGTTATGATGCCTTTCGTTACCCTTACAATTGATTTCCCATCTCCTAAAAAAACATATTTCCAGAGACTTTTGCCTCATGTTTAAAGAAGACGGTATTCACAGCAATGAGACTGAAAATATATAAAATAAGAACTGGCAGTATCCAGCCGCCCCTTGTGAGAAAAAACGTGGCAGCTATGCGTTAAAAATGTATTACGTTTTAAACATCAAAGGGTCATTTTTTTCTATATTGCTCTAACCTGAAATATTTACGGGTTTTTGTCAGCCAAAGAACGCGCAAGCGTGGAAAATTGGTTCAATTCGATCTACAATTAGATGTCCTTAAAGCTTATACTACAAATCAAGCACTGGAAAGCCTTAGTTCTGGAGATGATCAGCCATTCTCTAATTTCCTTATTTCCTATACACTTTGAGGATATTTTGAAAAGTTCCGCTGCACAACAAGGACTAATATGCGAACAAGAAATCCACAATCTGTTTTAACGAAGCCCACGTATTCTCAAAAGCGTATGGTTAACCGCTGACTCTATGACTGAGTGTACCTTTGAAAATGAAAACGGTCGAGCTGGAGTTGATTCCTCATAAGATGTTGATTCTTTTTTAAATATATTATTAGTTTTGCGTGATAGACAAGCAATTGAGATCTGCGCAAAGTTTCTTTCATTTACTCTTCGAACGAAGAAAGAAGGCCTGGGGACCAAGTTGTCTTAAGGTCGGTTCACACTATGCAATTATTGGCGATTACACGCTTTTCGCATAAACAACACCTTTTTCCACTTGAGCCTCAGTGTGCTTAAAATTCAGTGATTTTGAGGGTCACATATTGCTTAGATGTTGCTTTGTCTAGCATTTTTACTCATCAAAAAAGAACCGCAAAAGTTTCATTTGTATTACTCCAATACAATTGTATTCAATAAGTTTGATGTTCTGTATTTGAGGTATTTACATGTAGCCAGTGGAGTTATAAATTATGACATTACAAATTTTTTTGCCTATTTAACTACTTTGCCCTAAACTTCACTTCCGTTAAACTGTTTCTTCAGAGATCTGAGGCTCAGGGTGTTGCTTAAGTATTGCTTAAAAATGGCTATTTTGAGCCTAGTGTTGCTTATAAAAGTGATGCTTATAAAAAAAAGCGTGTATTAAAGAGGCGATTTAGAGTGAGCGATTATTAGCGATTGATTTTCATTGTCATGTAAACAATAATGGGAACTCGTAAATAATATAATTCAGCAGCTCGCTTTTTTCATAGAACATCTCGTTATTTTTCAAGATCATCTTGTCATTTTATTTATCAACTCGTCAACTGGCAACTCGTGGAAGCAACTCGTAACTCGTGGATTATCCAATCACGTATTTTTCCCCTCAAAATGTTGTTATTTTGGGAATTCACTATTTAAGTGAAACTTCATTTGACAAACCTGATTCAGTGGCCCGGAGAGACCCTGGACGGTGGACGGCCCGGTGTACTTTTGAAATCCCGATCTCGGTACATTGAAATCCCGATCTCGGTACATTATTACTAGGGCTTTTTTATTACGGGTCGGGTAGTTTGCATATGATATTTTCTCACTTTTATTGGTTGTCTGATATCCGCAAACGACATATCTGCTTTATGTGTTGACCTAGTAACGTTGGTTAAACAAAGGACATATGGTTAGCAACGACAGGGGATCAAATAAAAATATAAACTGTGAAAAATAGCAAATATTTTTCTGATTTCTCTCCTGCTATAGGAATGTTTTTTTAACTTATAGATTCTATTTGCTCATAAATAACTTCACTTTGTTTTCGCTCATTCTTGTTTATTTTTATACGTCCACAAAACCAATAACACTTAAAAATCTGTGGTCGTTATTTGGTCGTCTGGGGCCGTTGTTTAATGTTCTGCTAAGCAACACGGGAATGCTACGGCCAGTGTTCAGTGCCACGTGCTTTTGTTTTGATTCATTTTTAGCGCTCAACATTTACTAACTTTCACAGTAAAAATGTTTTGGGGAATGCTAAGGCATTATTGTATTTTACTTTTATTAAATTAATGTTCTTGTAAAATTTAGATTATGTGTCATCATATCATCTCGAGCATTCAGTGTGCTTTGTGTTTTTAGAAAAATGTGTTTTTAGCAGTTTGTTTTTAGTGTATTTTCAGAAAAGACCTTAATCAAGAAAATGTTAATTTCTAGAAGTTTGTTCATTATTGAATCCTTGTTTTTTACATTGTGTGTCTCTGACAAAAACCAGTTTGCATCCCATGTTATGTACCAGCCCAAGTCATATTGAATGATCTAAGTTACAACAAAAATAAGGAGATTTTCTGGAACCCTAAGGATGTATCAAGCCACTAATAGATCAGCAGCAGGTGATCCTACGCTCTTGCACTAAAAGATATCGCCCATTTTCCTTACATTTTCCAAGCATATTTTTCTAGTTACATGATGCCTGTTTATCTAATATTTTTTATCTCTGCATTAACAATTGGGATCCATCTTGGATAGATATCGTTTTGGCAATTTTTCTGGAGTGCTCCTGAGCCCTGAACGAGATCTCAGATGTAACAGCTAGAAAAGAGAGGCTCAAGTGCAACTAAAAATTAAGTTTTCTTGAGCTTTCTAACTTCTTCATCTGAACTTGTGAGATATATGGAGGAATAGTGTTCTAAAAAACCATTTTTGCTAAATTATTTTTTGCCAGGGACATGACAGCATGTCAATTGCGAAAAAAGGGTAAGTGAAACATATACCTCACAAAAAAGTCAGTTTGAGGTCTGAGGCAATACTTGCAAATATTCCAGAAAATAAATCTTCAGAATGTATAAATATTTTTTGCTTTTCCCCCACTGCTCCTACTACTTTTTTAAAATTAGTGATACAGAGTATACTGCACAAATTTCCCTTCATCTTTTGTTTGCAAAAGTTAGCAGCAAATTAGCAAGAGAATCTTAGGATTCCAAGTTCAAACCCAGGTCTCGACTGTTTAGCAAGCACAATATCTTTCTGTCAGGAGATGATCGTGGACACATAAGAGAGCATAATTATGCTAGGACCTCTAAGTCAGTAATGGCATTTATGTGAGACTGCATTGGAAATTAGGCTATGGAACTGAAATGTTTCATCCCTGCCACCTCTGAGTGGTTAAACAAAACTTACCTACTTTAATTAAAATGTAGAGAAAGCCACTGCTGTAACCGATCGCTCTTAAGAATTCGATGATAGTAATAAGTAGTTTTTTTTTACCTTTTTTCATGGTTGAGTACTATTCCTGAAATATCCACTAAACATTTTATCAGAGTTGCATTGAGTGCATTTTATAAACAAACTGAGATGCTGGAGCTGAAAGCTGATACTCATGGACATTATATTAATAGTTAAAAAAAGAACCTAACCATAAATAAAAATTATAGACTTATCATTGTGCTTCTCCTTGCTACTTTGTTGTTGCAGCTCTTTCTATATCAGTTGAAAAAAAAACCTTTTTGATGGTAAGTAGCACACAGGAACAAGTCTTGTAAACTTTCTATGACTCTCAATAAATCATGAACTATTGATTGATACGTTATGTGTGGGTTAGCTTACCAGGTACTGTAATTGTTTCAAATTAATAATAATATTTTTAGCATGTTCTTAATTATACTTAATGCATGATGAAAATGAAGTAAATACTAGTTTTCCTGTGTTGTTTACCTTTGTCATTTATGCAAGCATTTGTTTTTGGTATTATTGAAATGGATTAATATAATTTTGATGTTTGTACACCCCCTCTCCCCATTGTTTTTGATTTGGGTTTAGAGAATGATTTTAAATGTTAGACTTGAACTCAAACAATGAATTTTTATGTTTGAAAGATAACTTTGTTAAAGCATATTTGGTGTATTTGGTGTATATGTTCATCATTATCTTGTTTATTTGTTTTGGAATTTCAGAATTCCCAAATTCATGAAAACAATAAAGCTTAACTTATGTTTTGGTATTTTGGAAGGATTGAAATGTAATAAAAATCAAATAGGCATTAAATTGACCTAAGGTTTAAAATTAAAATTTCTTCAATGTATGATTGCTTGTCTTCAGTCGTAAATCAATTAAGAAAATACATCAAAAGACTCACTAAAGATGATAATGATAGCTCTCTTTTGATGAGCTTTTATTGAGA
Organism: Cladonema radiatum; assembly: GCA_025330745.1. NCBI lineage: Eukaryota > Metazoa > Cnidaria > Hydrozoa > Anthoathecata > Cladonematidae > Cladonema > Cladonema radiatum. The sequence goes on along the minus strand of JANSTP010273525.1, from coordinate 4,618 downwards.
AATATCAATGTTTTTCAATACATCATTTAAATGTCCATGATTTTGCCAGATCACCTAGATTTGGAAATCAGTTAAATGATATTTTTTTCTTGAATTCAGACATCATTTTTGATTCCAATACAATAACAGATCTAAATTGCAAATTCCAAATGTGAAAACTATGTGTAAAGGTGAATGTTTAATGAGGTACTTGACTATATTTTACCATCTTACAGTTAAAAAGAAATTTTATGGGATAGGGTGTGTAACTTTTTGATCTGGTGTGATAATCTTGAAATGACTGGCAGATTGTATAATAATTGTGAACAAATGTACAGTAAAGAATAATTTAGTTATCTGAAAGCATAATTTTCGAAAAGATTTAATAAGAATAGAAGTTATATTTGTTGTTGAGTTACTTCATATTTTTGCTATTAGTATGGATATATAAAATTTTATTTTCATTTATGTAGGCAATAAAATCATGTTGAAATATGAACATTATATATAAAGTTTTTCTTATCTGTTCTGTGATCATTTTATGCTATGGTCAATTTTCGAGAGAATTTTGGAATAAGAACTACCCAAAACTGGGGTGAGCACAACGTTTTTTGATTTTTTCTCAATCTTTTTTCTGTTTCTTGTTTCTAACTTTTTGCTGATTTGTTTCAGTCTGTACTGCTATTATATACTTATTTAACACTAAATTGCATGATATAGTTTCATCTTTTGTCTTAGATACACAACTACTTGGGATGGGTTCTGGAATACTCTATCAACTGATGTGACTGAAGATTATGGTAGGAAGAAACCAACTGGTGGTTGTCCTGTTTGTGATGCAAAAAACTGTAATAAAGATGGAATTATTAAAAATTCATGTGGAAAAATCAAAGGAAGTCAAGAAAAAGTGTAAGTTTCAGGTGCAGACAATCTTGTAAATGGGGTAGGTTTTGCCATGAACCTTCGTGACTATTTATAAAATTCATCTGGATACTATTTTCATTGAAAAAATTTTTTGTTACCACTTCCACTTTTTCCATGGCAATGCCCAAACAATGGTCCGGTAGGTAAAATTTTGGGTTCATTTTTGGGCAAAATCCGAATTCTGGACCCAAAATGTCTGTAACTCCAAATGATAACAGTACTAAGTTTTAGTAAAAAGATAAAGAAAAATGCACATAACATACCAAGTTTCATCTCAAGGGGTGGGGGATTCGCCAACCCCCTCCCCCAGTTCTGAGAAGCCTCTAAAAAGCCCAATTATAATACCTTTAAGACACAATGAATCTCAATATAAAACTGAGGAGAAAAATAAGAACAAAGAATGAAAACTTGACTACACAAAAGTAAGCTAAAAATATTCATAGAAACACTTGAGAAAATCTTTTTTCCTTGTATTTTATGCTGATCAAATGAAAATTTAAATTTAGAATCTAATTTGTATATATGATGCTAATATTATCTTCTTTGCTGAGGAAAGCTGATAATTAGTAAAATCACTGACAAAACAGTTTGATAGATTCAGATGGTGCTGTGACACTAATGATTTAGCAGCCATTGTACCCAAAGTAGAAATTACTCAAAAGATTTCATAAACTCGATAGCTGTTTATTGACCTCGAGATAGCATGAATCTTTGGTTCTTAGGGGCCAAAAGGATGAAGGATGGAGTTCAGAATGACTTTATATTCAAAATCCTGATTCTAGGTGGGAAGTGTTATAGTGTGGATGTTTCTGCAGTTATTTGATATTACTTTATAAAGAATCACGAACATTTTTTTGGAACTGTGCTAGAAAAATGTTTTATACTACAACAAAGTGATTGAAATCTGTAACCTAGAGGGTTTTCCTTTTTGTCTTCAATACGGAAACTGTCAAAACAACAAATTTAAACTTCTTTTTGAAGGATTGATGATGTAAAAATCTTTTATAAACATACTAGATGAATTCATAACCTCCTTGTCTTACTATCATGATGACTAAGAAGGAGTGATTCAGTTTTAATAATGTTAGAGCATGGTTGATAGTAATCTTAGAAAAGCTGAACGAAATTCATAATATCTATTTAATTTCAACCCTTACTTTTATTCTATTTTTGGCATATTTATGTCTTCCAGAATATTTGCTCCAACAAGTAGTGACAAAATCAAGGAATTATATGCAAGCACTTTTCCCGGTTCAAATAAAGTCAAAATTCTGTAAGTGTTGTTTATAACTCATGGATTTTTTATGAAACTCTGTTACAATAAAAATCTCTTTTACAACTCTTTTACAATTTTGTTTTTTGTGTCAATTTTTTTTTCTTTTTTTTAACTCACAATACTGTTTTTTGGTTAGTATCATATGAATAATCTTTATTATTTAGACACGTACTAATGAATCCAATATTAATGTAAACATTTCAAAGAGATGAAACGCGTTGAGTTGATTAATCTTTATTAACACATTAATGATACTAATTGGTATGATATTAATTTCATGCATGATATTTATATTTTAAATTATTACCCATGTTAACAGGCCGATTTTCTGTATAAAACTTTTCTGCATTTTGATTGGTTCAAACAGTCCAGTTGCCATTGACAGCGGGCAAATACGGAGTGGTATTTGCCCGTTGCAATTGGTTACGTTAAGTTATTTTGCAAAGCAACAAAAAATAAACAAATTCAATGCAATGCCATCATGTGAAATACTTCACATTCAAAGGTTTTTTTTTTATCAGTTCTTGTGTATACAAAAATGCAATAATCAAAACAATACAAAAATTAGTCTTTGAATTTAGGGAAAATAATAATTCAGTCTATAGACAGGTGATAATCCATATATTACATGTTTGCTTCATGAAATACCTTAGAATATTGATCTCCGTTTCATATTGCCGTCACAAGCTAGGCCTATACTTTGACGTCACTCAATATTCTCCGGAATTTCCCTCACAAACATGTATAGGCTTAGTATAATGGATTTTTATTTTCCTACATATTTTTCAGCAAAGCTATGATCTTCTTACTCTTTATAATTCTTACTTTATGTTTAGCGAAATACATGTAACAGATTTGACAACTTTTGATTCAAATATTTGTACAAAATTAACAAAGTTGGAAATACTGTAAGTGAAGTTTTTTGATTTTATTAGTACATAGACCTTCCCTCGTCACTTCTATTTAAATTCATTTCATTTGCTTGCATGTTTCGATAACTATTATTGATAAAATTTTCTAGGCTTCCCAAAGGTCGAATATTATTATGTTATATTAATTTCTTCAAAAACAAAACAAATTTGATCTTTTGATGAATCATAAAAAGAAAATAGATTATTGTCTCTAAAAACCAAGATTATTATTGTTTTTGCTTCTGTTTGGTCAGTCTTATTCCCAGTTTTCAAACTTAATTTGTCTATTATAAACATGGATCCCATGTAGCCTAAGGGATTGAAAACTGTATAAGGGACGTGTGATAGCATGGAGAAAAGCAGTTCTAAATTCTACACTCCTCTCTACTTTCAATTACAGGAAAATTACAAGAAGTAAGCTAAAGGAAATGCCAGACCTCAGAAAATGTACATCATTGAAAGAATTGTAAGATTTGCTGTTTGTTGACCATTAGTATTTTATGTTTCTTTGTTACTTATATTCAGTTAGAACTTCTTCAATTTTACTTGGTGTAGACTTGAGTATGCTGCCTTTTTGTAGATTTGAATATACATTAGAAGACGCAAAATTATTTCCTCAAACATGTTATCTGGAACTTCCTGGGACAGAAGAGGAAAAGAAAAATTAAAAAAATAGTCCATTGTGTCTATCCACCCACTTAAGCTTATGTGTTGTCTAAATTTGCAGTTCTTAATTCATCTCACAAGTCCATGTAATGTCAAATGCTTGCACTAAAAATTTTTTATATATCGCTACATACAAGTAATGCGGCTTAGGCTAGATCCATCTAATACAATGGTAAATATTCTGGCCAAAAACCCTTATTTTCTCCCTGCGAGAGTTCCTTATTTTTGTGTGAAATTCCCTGTTTTCGTGGTGTTTTTACAAGAAATTGATGCTTTTGGACAGTGAGAAGGGATTTTTATAGAATATATAGACAGTAAAGTGTAATTTTATGGAATTATCAAGCCAAAAACAACCATTTTATTGTTAAAATCTTTTTTTTAAAAATCTTTAATATTCCCCCCAGGGAGGAATACGGCCAGAATATTTACCGTTGATTCCAATCTTCTCAAACTTCATTGTGCCTGAGAAACCTTGGAAAACCTGGCACTGGAACTATAGCTATCAAAAATTGTTCTATCATCAAGGTTATTGAAATATACAGAATAATATCTACAATAAATTCGTGTCAAGTTCTTTTTGCAATATCTTTGGTGTTTTCTATATTTTTCTGGCGTCATCATATTTGTTTGTTTAGACATTTATTTACAAAGTGTTGAGTGTAACTTTAGATTTTCTGTTTAGAATTTTAAAATCATTGCTAGATAAGTAACTGTGAAAGATGATTTGTTATTTTGTTCTTTAGGGATCTATATGATAACAAAATCCAAGTTTTTCGACATAATGCAACAAAGTTGCCAGATAATATTGAGAAAGTGTAAGTCCAGATAGACTTTTTTATTAATTTTCTCAATAGAGATTATA
>JANSTP010273514.1:0-10203 GCA_025330745.1 Cladonema radiatum | reverse complement strand
TTAGTAAAGTTATTCAAAAACATGTGTTTGAGAATTTACAGCTTGATGGTATAGGATCGCGTAGCGATCTGGGACTGTGTTAGCAGGCCAATATGACGCTTCAGCGTCGTGCGACGCTGCGTGCAGCTAGTTTGGAAATGAAACACTTAAAATATAAATTTGATTCTTAAATCACTTTGCCTTATGATGATGACAGCAAATAGACAAATAAGATTACCATGGCAACCTGCGGAGATTTTGACTTGGCTATGTCCAAATGATCAAACTTTTGCAATTATTTAAAGAGCTGCTGAATCGAAAAGGAAAGAAAGCAGAATAAGAATAAGTTACGAATACTTTAATCTAAAAAAGGCTCTGGTGAGACTTTTCCATCAGTGGTAGTATCGAACAGTATCGAACAGTATCGAACAGTATTGAACAATAGTATCTTAACAGCACTACAGATGTTGAGCAATGCCTTTTCCAAAGTTTCCCCCTCTACTGGCCATGTAATAAATGAGGATTCTCATTGCATACGCTGGTACCATCACGTTGATTCATATAAAGGACATTCCTTTTTTTTCTCCATTATACGATGTTTCTTTCTAAGACTGTATTAAAGATAGTAGAACTACAATCACCACTATTTCACTTCATCTCCTGAAGAAATTCCAGTAGTCAAGGGCTGAAAAACATAACCTGGACATTTGTACTGGGCAGGATTTTTATTTTATATATCAAATATAAAACTAATATGGATACCAACAACAGATGTTGCCGGGCTAATTTCCTTGGGAAAATTCTTATGCAGGTAGACCTTAATTTAACCTTATTCTGGTTTCTGTTAGTTGTACTTTTACCCCACCACCAAAAATGAAAATTTTAATTTAGCAGAAAATATAAAAGCAATCAACTTAAAATTTTCACATTAGGTCTAAAAATAAAGTCTTAGAAAACAAATTTTACCCTATGCATGGCTCTCTCCCTGACCATGCCTTCAGTTTTGGACATAGGTGTACCAATTTCTGACCAACAAAAACTTTTTGAAACTTTTTTTTTGAATGAAAAATAAATGAATAACTATTATTCATTTTATGTTGAAACGTCTCCAGACGGTAAACCATGACCTTAGGAATATATGTCAACGTCATTATAATGCCATCAATGTCAAAATGATGTAATTTTTGTCAAAGTTGGCACCTTTCAAGAATCAGCACTTTTTACTTTTTTATGACGTCTACACCTACGCTAAGCAACAAAGTCATTCCAAAAGTCATATATAAGAAAAAATTGATAATTTCTACATTCATGCTGAGTTTCATTCTGCCAGCATTCAGATGTAGGCAGCATATCCTGATAAATCTGCCAATCCGGACTCATGTCATTGCAAGAAAAGGAACCAGAGAATCATGCAATCGTATCATTTTTACAATTAATGCCATAATAGTGTATGAATTTGGCATTATTTTAGACTGTGTATAAATATTCACTGACATTTCAACAGAAACTGCTTCTCTTCATTATTGGTCTGTTCAAATCTTTACTTTCCCCTCTACTCACCTGTAGTTTTTCCACTTCAAATCTAGATTACCAACATTTTTAACAACTAAACTTGGTAACATTCAGAGAAGTCCTCTGAAGAAGAAATTTTAAAAGAATTGAGTAAAATATTAAAGGCGCAAGTGCCCACTGTCTGGACTATTGTTACTTTTTCAACCATTTGACCTTAAAATGATTAACATCATTTTACGACAACATCAACATTTTTCAAGAGTTATGGTCAGTTATTCTAATGATCATAGTTTCTTCATATTGTCTTATATTATTGCTTGGTATCTATAATACAAAGGGGGAGGGGTTCATAGTTTGATGCCATAAAAGCCTTATATGAATTTGATCAATGATTCTCATATGGATTTGGTCAGTAGAAAATATTTATGTTTGCTTTCGGCCAAACAAAACTACCAACAAGGAAAAGTAAATAAAAATTAAAAGGAAGTAATACACATTTTTCTCTAAGAAACTTTTAAACTATTTAAATTGTTCAGAAATATTTCTGTTAAAATACCTTTATGACAGTGTTGATAGAATATCAAAAAGGTACTGCTTGAGTCTTGATTAATCTACTTTAATTTAACATAAAATATTTTCAACTTATTTCTTCCTAAATCACTATTTTTTACTCTTTAAAACTTATGATACTTCATAGGAAACTTTTAGAACCAATTTTACAAAACAGTCAAGAAACTTTTCAAAGAGGCACTTCTGATATATATGAAAAAAGTGAAAAAATTTCACTATTCTATGAGAATCTTGTGCACTGTATAAACAAATCTTTACTACATGATTAAAATGTTTCATGTTCACACATAAGATGTATGATGTGCCTTATATGTTGTGTAAATTCTTAATATGGGGAATATGTATTCATCAGGGAAAATCAGACCCTGGAAAATTAGTCACCTAGATAATTGACCTACTAGTCACCTAAAAAAATTGATTTCATAACTGGGAAAGCTTTGGGTTAAATTAACAAGAATTGGGTTCTTCTCTTCAAATGAATAATCGATTATTGAAAGCATTTCAATTCTTATTTAATCCACAGAAACGACTTTTGAGAGAGAGTTAGTGTTGGCATGAGATTTTAACAAAACCATATACCACATGCATTCAAAGTGCCATCAAGCAAAAAAAAATATATGACCCAATAAGTGCTGATATGACTAAGGATTATAGTTTGAGATCTTCTCGTGAGAAGATATGGTTCAATGGTGTCTAAATTCAATTCAGCAAAAGCGAAGGGAATACAGTGAATACCCACTCCCCTTCTGTAGTTTTTTACAATTTATGAACTATGATAACTTTTTGCGCAATACTTGTCACTTCTCAAAAGATCTACTGACACACACAAATTTTGATAATAAAGTTAAAGCTAATACTATACCATACTTATCCTGGTAACCATGGCAACAGTGGCCTTTTTACTTACATATTTTTCTAAAATCTAAATTGTCCGCACGCTCACGTAACTAAAATATGATAAATGATTATATCCCATGATTGTTAGAACATTTAAGATATAAGTAGTAAAAATTAGTCAAATTTTGCTGCAGAGCTTATTTGTCCACAATACCTGAAAAACTGATTTTTGCGACCATGTCCATGTTTTGATAATGTCATCACTTTTAATGATGTTATCACTGTCAAAGTTATGAAAAAGTGCGTGGGGAGGGTTAAATTATAAGTGTGCGAAGTTTCATTGCTATTGCTAATTGTGTTCTTTTCCCCCTGAGGACTGGGACATCAAAAACGCCTGGGGTTAATAGGTTTGAAAATTCCTCTTTTTTGTTCAGTAAAAGGCCTTAGTGTTAGAAATTTAAGGTTGCAGATGTAATTCTTGATTTTTAAGACCTTTAATTAAAAATTTTAAGTTGCTGAAGCATTTACTTTTCTTGTCAACAATTTAACTTTTGCCTCGATATAGTGCAAAAATACTGCAAATTCAATATTTTTTTTCTAGGGTAAAAAAAGACTTCCCCAAGGAATTCAGCCCGGCAACACCTTTTTTAACACACTGATAAGTTGTACTGACAGCTTAAAAAATAAAATTCTGCCCAGCACAAATGTCCAGGTTAACCTAAAAAAAAGCTCTTTCAGCCCCAGCCTACAGCCAATATTGTTTCAAAAATCAGGCTCGTGGTCAGCCATCTCTGTTATGGAGTATTCCACCGCCTTTAATTTGCTGAAGTAAGTCCAAAAATAATTGGTTCAACTCTGGGATATTCAATATGAGGATCGTCCGAGAGTTGACAGCTGTATAGTTACTATGCAATGGATATCAATGGGCATACATCTAACATCTTATATTGGTGACTGGTAGATACATGTGAGGTTGAGCTGCAATGTAAGAGTGGTAGAGATGAGACACCAATAGACACCAATGGTGACATTCATGGAAGGATTACATTGTGGGAAACCCCTTTTTAAGTGTGGATGGGTGCTTTACAAAATTCTCAACATTGAGAAGAAATTTTTTGAGAAAAAAAGAGGGAAATGACTCAAAGAGAGGGAACTAAATAATAACTTGGCGATCAAAAAAGACTGTTGATTTTCTTTGTAGTTTAAGTAATGATCATCAACAGTCTATCAAATATATCATATAAATCATAAGCCTCTGTAGGATACGAACAAATATAGTGTAATTATATGTAGCAAAAAATTATACCAACTTATACCAAGTTATAGTACATCAAGTTTTCAGGGGGATCGGTAATTTGACAAAAGGAAGAAACAGCTAAAAGGAGTGATAAAATAAAAATAGGGACCAACTATGCCTCTTCACACTATTAATTGTCAAAATGCTTTGGTACATAAAATCTAAGTTTATGACGAGATTATCTAAGGATTTTTGGATCATTGTTGGCTAGACTTTCCTCAGGAGGTACAGTGAAAGATTATCATCTGTAGTTCTGTTATATTTCATCATTCTGCTATTATTGATGGTAATTTTGGCCAGCTGTAGAAACTAAAGTCAAGAAAAATTAGCAGCATCCAAAACAGAGATGATCAAAGCTACAATCGTGGACAAAAATATTTGGAATAGAGGGTGAAATTGCAGAGTTTTCAGGTTTTCACTTTTCATTAAACATGCAACGTTGAGTAGTCAAATTGCGAAAAAGTAAGTTTGGTGATTCCTCTTTGTAGCCATCCTAAAGGGCTACAATAACAGTCAAGATGGGAGCTTGCTGGTTTTCACCCATTTATCCAAAGAGCCCAAGGCTTTAAAGGCTCATACAGATAAATCGCGCAGTAAATCGCTACCCTATAAAGTAAAAATATCTCCTTTCAACTATAGCTTGTGGTGAAACTGAAAACTATTCCAATATTTTTGACTACGTTTGTAGGTCCTGGAAAAAAGGATGCATTTTTGAATAGCCAAGGGTGCCAAGGCGTGTAAAGTCAGCACCTTATATTTGAGGAACTGGCTGGATGATGAAGATGAGGTTGGATTGAAATGCCAATGAGACACTGGCGGGGCGTTATCAAAGCCAGCATGTGCTTTCATCAACATTCATGAACTGTTTATCATTTGGTATGATGGTTGTTGACATAAAATCTAAAGTTATAGTATCTGTGGAACTATTAGACACAGACAGGAAAAGGCTAGGAGAGGGATTTCTCAATCAATGTTAGTTTGACTTCCCCCACAAGGTGCACTGAAAGATTGCTGTCAGTAGTTCTGTTAACTTTTACATCATCGAAGAAAGAAATTTTGCCTCATATAAAAGAAAAAAAAACATGAATTACTAATAGATGGACCAATTTGATGGCATCATCAATTCCAACAAAGAATCCCTTGAAGATTCGAGCTCAAGTCTTTAGATAATAAATTAGTCTTTAAATAATAAATCAAAAAACTTTGAACATTTAGACAAAATCAAGTCTCAATTTGCAGTCTCATATTTCTAATTTGTAACATGATTTCTACACACAAATTTTTTTCATTCAATTTCCTCAATTTCCTGTATGCATCCTTTGTAATGGCCTTGATATTGCCCCCTCACCCTCCTCCCCTGCACCTTCCTAATTTTCAAAAATAACTGTTTTCCTAAACAGGTTTTTCAAATGAAACCTTTCTGGCTTTTCTAGTACCTTTATAATAAAAATTGAAAATAATTTTCTTTATGATATCCCCATAATTCCGGAAAACCAAGAGGAATGCCTCTTGTAGTCCTCAAGCCTGTTTATTTTGAAAAAAATATCCAAATATTTACAAAATTTCGCGTTAAAAGGAATAAAAATGATGACATCACCAAATCACCGATTTCCATAGGAACAGATTTCTTTCCAAATTGTTTATAAACAACCAATGATAATCCTAGAAAGTTTCATGCAAAAAAGTATTGTGGTTCAGGACCTATAGGCATGTGAATGATTGAAAAGCCCTGTTAAAATAGGGCATAGGTCAAGCATAGCATCTTTGAGTAACCACTTTTAATCATTAATTTTGACTTTTTCTCACTATTTAAGGGTATAACTTTCACAAAAAGCATAGAAATTTACTTCCACAAAAGTGTCACACCTGACCCCCAAAAGGCAATGGTCTAACAGCACATTAATATATATTAAAAAGAAAAATTGTTCCAAAGAAAACAGATAATATTTCAAGAAACTTCAATATTTTATTAAACAAAACAAAAGAGAAACAAAAGAGCATAACTTACATTTAATTTCTGGAATATTTACATAAGTACGACTACTTGTTATAGGAGGAAGATTAATGGTTTCAAAAACTATGTTCCAGATTTTTAGTGTTACTGAATTCACTAATTCTTTTGTCGGATTGTCTGCTACACCAATCTCTGCAATAGCATCTGTATCAACAATAATTTGTTGAGCAACATCGTACCAAGAAGATGAGTGGTTTATCGTCTTCTGTATGTCATCCAGCAATCCCACACTATAAGGAAATTAGTTAATAATTTGTATCAAAAACTTCATGACTTAGAAAGATATTTTTTACTCAATAGAACTCACTATTTTGTGAACTGAAAATATGTTTTAAAGCATTATGCACATTAAAGTCAAATATCTGAAAACTATTTTATTCTAATGCAATGCATTTTGCCAATGCATTTCTATATAATATAATCTATTAATTAATCTCATAAATATTTTTGTAGTTGCATAGAGCTAAAAAAAAGGATAACTCGACTTGACATCAATAATTACAAAATAGTAACAGGAAAAGAATTATGAGGGGTGTAACTTTTGTAAATTTTACTTCGGGATGTCTAAACTGTAAATGATAGTTATCACAGTAATACTATTAATAATTTTCAATACGAAAAATAAATTTCAAAAGTTTCAAGCCAAGCCAAGATGACAAATCAACAAAATTAGGTGTTCCGTACAACAACAACTGTAGGTGCATTGATAGTAATATACTTATACAAAATCTTCTTAGAGAATTTAAATAATATCAAGTGAAGTATGTCCAACTTCCACATATGAAGTTAGTAGAAAAATTATGAAAATAAAAATGTTACTATGTCTTGAAAGACATGTCAGAAAGGAACCCAGTAAACACTGGACGTTTTTTGTATGTCCTAAGTCACAAAATAGCCATCTGTAATTGGTCAGTGACCAGAGACAGCGCTGCAAATAACAGCTGTTTAAAGGTCATTTACCGCCACGTATTCAAGACTGACCGCCTGATTGTTCAGAATTTTGATCAATCTAACCAGCCACTCTTGTTCTTCATAAGTCTTGCTTAGGTAAAAAGACAAGTATGGATTTACTATTAACTTGTTTCATAAATGACTTTAATAAGAACTGCAACAACTGGGTTATCATCATCTTTTTATTATTTGTCTTTCCAGATTTGTTTTGTATATAATTTTAATTAACAACCAATATAAGTTAATGATTTAACCGCCAGCACTATTTGTTGACTGTCTGATTTCAATTCTTGCTGATGAGCATAACCGATAAAAAGGTAATTTTTAGCAGCACTGCGACTGTGAACAGAAAATGACCAATTGAAACAATTTTTGATCAGTCATTATGACCGACGGTCAACTTTTTTTTAATCTTGTGTGCATAAATGATTTGAGAAAAATTGATTTTTTTATAAGTGCAGTAATTAGAGAAGGGTGCTAAATAGAGGTAATACGGTAGATGGAAATAATAATAAAAAACTGTAAAATACTACTTAAAATCTTTAATACACAAAACAGAAGAACAATTTTCAAAGTGCGATTATGAAATATTTCTTAGTTTCGTACTCACATTTCTATCAGCATAACAGATGATTTATTTAGTTTTTGTTGATCCATAGGATTGAGGTCTAGATTCTTTTTTGTTCTTTTAAAAACATTATAAATGCACCAAAATTAAGTGAAATACATAAACAAAATTTTATTATGAAAATATCTTCGAAAGAAAAATAAATAACTCTATTTATTACATTAATAGAAAACAAAATTATATTACTTTGATAATACATCTTCCAGCGTGATCAAATTGATTGCAATTGTAAAATGAAAAATCCTAACAAAGCTGAAATTTCTCTAATCTTAGCTTTACTATTAAAAAAGGACCAACTGTAGAGACTTGCCAGTGGGTCAATATGTGCGACAGCATAAAAATAATTATTTGTGGCCTGAGACATCCAATGGACATCCAAAGGACACCCTGTGTTTATTAGGAACAAGATGACATAGCAAATAGATATCATATAGAATCATTGATAAAATATAGAGGCATAAAACATACCTTTTCTGATGAAATTTTTTTGATAATCTTGATATCATTCTAAAGAAGGACTATACATAAAACCTTCCAATTTGATTCCCGTAGGATATCAACTTATTACATGCTCATTTTTTTGGTAGAATTCCTGTAAACAAAACATATCGATTAAAAAATAACACCTTCCATAGAAAATATTTGCGATTTCTCTTTTGCAACAATATAGGTAACTAAACAGAAACAATTTGTTGAAAGTAGAGAGAGGTGCACAACTTTGTGAACAACATACAGGACCATTGTATGAGCTATAAAATATACATCTCAACAAAAATTAGTTACAACATCTTTCATCTCAATTCACTGCATTTGCATTTGAAATTATTTCTGGATCATTTCTTGGATTGGGAATTACAAAATTTGTCAGTGTCTGTGACAATGATACTTTATCATTCAACAACATTCTCTCTACCTAAATATATATAATTTCAATACAATACAGTTAGCACTTTCTGCAAACAAATCTTTGTTAAAGTCAAGTCAGTAGTTGTAATCAAATTACTGAAGTATTCTGTGTGTTATAGAATGTAATCCAAAGTTTTAGAAATGATAAAACAATGTTTGAGCTGATAATGTATGAAATAATCAGCACAAAAAACATTTCAAAAAAGGGCCTACAAAAAATCTACACAGGTGATTTACATTGAGCTGACATCATTATCCAGTCACATGACCTTCAATGTGAATCTTGATGCTTATAACTTGAAAAAGAAGAGCATCTTATTGATCAATATTGATTCCATTCTCGCTCCACTTTTCAAAATACATTGTTTTCGAATCAATGGTGATATTTCCATAAAAATTGGCTGATAATACATGAGTAGGTTACTGGATCTAAAGCTGTTTACCTACAACTTAAAGAGTATCTTACAGTATAACAATTTGAAAAATTCTCACTTATATCTGAATTGAGTCGTTTATATAAGCGTTTGAGTAAACTACAAATTTTTTCCCTAAGGTTCCAACAAAATGCTGTAGAATGTTTTTCAAACAATGCATTAAGTTGCAACCAAACTGAACTTAATCTTAAACTTTCTATTTTGAAGCCAATATCACATTTTTTACACTTCCTTTCACATAATCTTGACAGAATCATATGTTTAGTTTTCATTGTTTTTTCCCCAGAGACAGCTATTCTGTATTTTACCAATAGTCTTAATGATCTCACTAGGAAGGTCAATATCTATAGCTAGAAGAACAATTTCAGAAATTGCATAGGCTTTGAAAATACTAAATTGTAAGATTCCTCATCCTCCTTGTTTTTACTAAATCTTCTATACTTTGAATAGCAGAATAAATATTTCTTTTTCTTCTAATTTTTAAAATTATAAAAGAAATGGATACCCAAAATTTTAATGCAATCTTTAGCCAGATCAATTGTTCAAACTTTTTTTGGGATACAGTTATTCATTTGTATCTCTGGTTCAATTTAAGGACACTGCTGAGAAGTTTGTAACGTAAGGGGATTCAGTAGTGGTAATAAAAGTTGGGTTCATATGAAAGATCATCAAAAATAATGAACACCTGTGAACATCACTTTTTACTTCATCTAAATCCTTCATTTGGCTCTAAATATATTTTAGTTTAAAGATTTGTCACTTGGGTAATTTCTATAAAAAGTTTAAGATTTTGTGATGTCATCTAGTATATGTCATTTAGTATATTGGCAATACCGAGATTGCTTATATGAATCAATGAATCTGATAATGTCGCTAATCCTTCCACCTTGTACTGTATTTTACTTGACAACTGATCATTTTTAGTCCAGTCTTACTTAAAATGTTCATGATATTCAGGCCACCTGTAATAAATTTAAATTCTTGCGGTTGGCGTTAAATCACAGTTTGTTATCATCGAGGGGAAAGAAAATCGAATTCTCTGTCAAACCCTTGTAAAATTGAGTGTTTTCAAGAT
>JANSTP010273503.1:0-10205 GCA_025330745.1 Cladonema radiatum | reverse complement strand
ATTTGAAGATAATTATGTAAATGATGAAACAATATTACTTCTAAAACATTCTAAAACAATTTATGCATCTATGAGTTATAAAGTGGTTGCCATGGCAACATGGAAAAATTTTGGAAATCTAAATTCTTCTTGTGTTACAAAGTACCAAGTTTGAATAGCCCAGTCAAAGTATTGGTCTCAGTGTTGAATTATCATACTGTGACACCATATTCCCATGTTAACAGAAGCAAAAAGGCATCATAGCTTTTGGATCTTGCAGTGTGTATACGCAACTTATTGTTCTTGTAAAAGTGAACACAGCCGCACAGTGTTGCTAAGATAATACAATTTTGGTCATGTGAAGTATTTGTTAAAACTTTCCACATCTATGAAGTCATGTATTGTTCTGTGGTAACTGGGAGAAAAAATACATGCAATAACTTAAGAATCATACAGGGTATATATGTGCCGTGTTTGCTTAATTGAGGCAAAGTATTTATCTTTCTTGGAAATTAAAGTGCTGTGCTGCCATAAGTCTAGTAAGTGAAGGCTTAACAGGTGTTCTATTCAAAATTTGTTTTGGAACTTTGCATGAGTTTATACATAGTGTGCAGTACATTTTTGAACCTCCCCACAAAAATGTCACACCCTCTTCTGGAAGAACCCTACCCACTAATTTTTTTTCTGTGATCCCCCTCCCCCCTAAATACATAATAGATTTTTCTCTAAACAAAGTAATCCTCACCCTAAAAATCCTTAGCCCACCTCCCTAAAAAAAGTCTAAATAGAATACCCCATACCCAACAATTTTGAAATTCTTAGACTTGAAATCTTGAACTTGCGTTCTTAAAATCAAGATTCCAGTACCTTTTAATTTTTTGCCAACACAACAATAAATGAGGATGGAAAAATATCTGAGTGGTAATTTTTTGTTTTTGGAAAGCTGTAATGGACTTGATTTCAAAAATATTTGCCTCAACAGTCGAGAAAACACGGTTCACGGTTTCATGATTTAATTTACAGAAATGACTTCAAAAAGGGTCTGGAACTAGTTATCCAGGTTCATTTCCCAAGAAAATACAATTGAATTTTTTCCAGTAAGTGTCAAGAATTTTTTATTGAAAATTTCATGAAATTATCTGTTATAGTTTTTTAAGTATTGAGATTTGTAATTTCTCAGAATATTTGGTTCATTTTGATGACATCACAACTAAGCAGTGGTGTATCTTCCTGGTTGCCTGGCATGTTTTGACAACCAAAAATCTGGTTGGGCAACCAAATTTTACGAAGAAAAACATTTCATTCGCCCAGCTGGGTGACCAGTGTATTTTGATAGACTCAGATATTAAAATTTGATGAAATGAAAAATCACAAAATTTTAAAAATCTTTTAAGCATTCTATAATATATACAATGAACAATAAACAATAAACTATAAATATCATGCATCTCACATTCTTTTTTTCTTTGCTTGTTGATCATCTTATATAATTTCTTTGTAAAAAGACTTATCATTAAGAGAATAAACTGTCTAGACATTAAAATATCTAGCATGAGTTTTTATTGTTACAAACTTTCTTGTCTGTACAGCAGGTGAGTTATTAAGATATTCACTCATTTACACAAAAAAATATCGTATCATAAAAACATCTTCAGTTTATAAAAATATTCAATTTGTTTTATAACTGAAAAGAATATCGGCTTTTGAATTTAAAAAATATTGTATCGTAAAAATTCTTCATTTTTATGACGTCAATTACTTTTATAATGAACAGAATAAATACTTTCAATATATCTAAATGAATGAAAATATTTGATTCTATAAAAAGAAAACAGGTGAGAAAAAAAGAAAAGAATAGAAATAGACTATGGGAAATTCCTGAAGACAATAAAGTTCATGAGAATGTAAACAGTATTTATCATTATCTAAGAGAGTACTCAAAGCATTTTGAAAGATGTATAGAAAAAAAGAAAATGGGAATTTCCTGAAGAGAAAAAGATAATGCCAATGGAAGAGAAAAATAGTTTACAGTATTCTTTTTCAACAATTAAATAAAAAAACGTAAGTAAGATATTTTTGTATTGCAATTTTAGACATAGATAAGTAATTCTGTATCACACATTTTAAAAATCTCATCGCGATTCATAATTCGACATGCCTTAATTCGAGGCTTCATCAATTTTTCATGAGATTCTAAACTTGGCAAGCTTTAGCTGAGAAAAAAGCGTGAAAGTGGAAATTTCAGAGAAAACTTTCAGTGCTAGTTTAGCAAATTTAAAAGTTTTGAAAACATTTTTGACCGGGTGACCAGAATTTAAACCGCGCGACCATAAATACAAAATTTTGAGGATCAAGTCCCCCAGCAGGGGGACTGAGAAAATGGAGGAAGATACACCACTGTTAAGCATATTTTCCATTAATATTAAAAACTTAAACTCTAAATATCTCAAGAACAAAAAAATATTTTTTAATTCTGTAAAAAGATTCTTTAAATATGACACTCCCTTTTAAAAAGTTTTAAGCCAATAAGAATATTCTTTTTTATTTTTGTTTTCTATATAAGGAATCATCATTATATACGCTATTTAAATCTCACACTACAAAAATTATATAGCTGCATGCAGCACTGCACAAGGCTGAAGCATCCTATTGGTCTACTAATGCAGTGCCAGATTACTGTGCCATCCTACACCTATATCAATGCTCTAAAATCTAACACGTTTCATATTATTGGTCTTGTTATAAAAGATTTTTTCATAAAAGATACTGCACTCATAAAATCATAGATCATTGCGATGTTAACAGAATTAAATAATAGGTCCCACCCTTCAAAAGAAAGCATCACACCGAAGAAATGTAGAGGCCTGCTAGCACAGCTCAAGCAAGATATCCCTATGTGATCCCTTACTAACAATTTACTGTCTGTTATTTGAAAAGTTGAGCAAATACGTAAAGATAGGCTTTTGCCATAGCAACCAACCGTAAAAATTGGTCTATAGATCTTCGGAACCATTTGGGTGTTTTATGTGTACCAAGTTTGGTCGCTAAAGGCAAATTACAGGTGAAGTTATTGAAACTTTTTCTCATTACAATTATTCTCTGTTTTCTATATGGAGAGTTTCATAAGGAAAACGTCAGGAATATTTGAGTGGTTTTTTCCAAAATTTTTTTGATGTTTTCTGATGGGTTTTTCTTTTGAAGCATTTTGAGCTAATGAGAATCTTCTATTTCACCCTATTTTCCGAATAAGGAATGCCCATTTCCATAAAAGGAGCGTTTAGTATCTGCACACAGTGTCGCATGACAGATCGCTGCGCAATCCTATGCCTATATCAATGTTCTTAAATCTCTAAGACAGGTTTTAGATTATTGGTCTTGTTATCAAGGTTTTTTTAGTATAAGTTACTGCACTTATAAAATCATAGATAGTTTCAATGTTAACAGGATTAAATAATTTGGGAAGAGCATTGGGATTTGATTGGGATCCCCAATTCAAAGAAGAGCATCACACATTGCTAAGCATTGTATAAGCCTGCTAGCGAAGATTAAGCTATGCGATCCCTTGCTGGCAAATCACTATCTGTTATTTAAAGATGGTGAGAAAATAGATAGCCAGATAGCCATAGCAGCCAACCATCAAATTAGCCTAAAAATTTTTAGAACGATTTAAGGTATATATGCATCAATTTTAGTCACTAACGGCAAATTACCTGTAAAGTTATAAATATATTCAAAAATTGATCTTTAAATGATGTTGTGGGAAATTGTGGGAAATTGTGGGAAAACGAAGTTGATTAAATACATGACTTCTCTCTCTTCTTCTGGCTTGAATGTTCAAAATTTAGTCTTAGCCAAGGTAATTGCAATTGGTTTTATGATCTTGAAAGTTCAACATCTTTTTGAAATGTTTGAAAAGTTTCTATATGTATTTTAGATTCATGGAGGAACAACGTTTGAAAAAGTAGAAAATTATCTTGAGCAGGCTATCCAAATAGCTCAAAGTAACATGGAAAAGACAGAATATATAGGTGGTGTTGATACCGTTTTGTTTTTTGATGAATGCAATACATCAGAAGCAGTCAGATTAATCAAAGAAATAATGATCGATTCAAGATGTTTCGGAAAACCTGTGGATTTTCACCAATACAGATTGAAAATCGTAGCTGCTATAAATCCATATAGGCGGTAATTTTAGTTTTGATAAATATCATTTTTATGATAACCTTAATTGGATTTTGGAACCCTTTTTGAGAATTTTACTTAATAAAGATGATTTAAGCAGAGAATCTTTATGTTAATGTTTACTACCATAAATTCTCTAATAAACACCCACTCTCTCCTTTAAAAGCCCCACTCCAAGAAACGCCCACCCTTAAGCTTAAAAACTTAAATAATTGCCCAATCTCCAATAAACGCCCACCCCCTTATAAACACCAATCCTTCTACGGTCAGAAAGGGGACATTTATTACAGTTTTTCCTCAAGCATAAATATGCTTTTTTGTTTTTAGCAAGATTTGGCAATATTATAACATAAATATATTTATTCATGCAATTTTGTCATAACAAAACACTCCCGGAGGCCAATATAACCAACTATCAATTAATTTTGTCTTTATCTTTTTGCTCTAACCAGATTAGTTTTTAATAAATGCCCACCCTGAAACTTTGAAAATTAAATAAACACCCAGTGCGTTTATTAGAGGATTTACGGTAAATGCTTTTTGATCAGCAAAATATCATATTTCCAACATGTCATTCTCAAAAATGTCTTGAAATATTTTGAAATATTCACGTGTAAGGTAATATTTTAGAGGAAACAACTGATTAGGGATAAGGGTATCTTAGTCAACTTATAGAAAAATCTGTCAGAATAATTATTTTATTTTTATATATTTGTATCAACACAGTATCATTTTCTTCCAATATAAAGGCCTGGCCATTTGAGCGGAGTGATCATTCGCGCACACCTCCACACACACCTAAATTTATTCAGGAGAGTGGTTTTCAGTCAACTAAAAAACTGAATAACTCTCCTTGATAATGTGTATTTTATCAAAGAAATGAAAAATCGCTCACATAAACTTAATCAAGGAGAGTGATGACCATTGACCTACTGATTTTCATAAGGCCAGGCCTGAATATATTTTTATGATAATGTGCATGGACATTTCATAGCTATCCTAACTTTTTCGTGTACTTGTTTTACAGGCATTCACCACACATGATCCAAAAACTTGAATGTGCAGGGCTTGGTTATTATAATGAAAATGAAGATCAACTCGAAAAATTAGGTATATTGATTTTTCTATATACACTTAGTTGTTCTTTAAATTGATGGTAGCTAGAGAGATTTTGAAAGATGGCTTAGGCAGTTTAGATAAATATTCATTCAGATGCTAGATAGTTCTGCATCTAAATCATTTTCAGGGAATTACCATAACTTCATCTTAACCCTCATCATTTTTCTTTTTTTTTAGAATTGAAAAAAACACCATTACTTCAAATGCGTTAATATTACTAAACAACTTTTATGGCCCACAAGACAATATTACTATTATTGTTCTACTACTTGCTTAACAAATTTTGTGGGAAAGTGACTGAATCTAATATTCTAAGAAGAGTAAATGGAAAACTCCGTCCAGTTTATGTGTTGTTTGATGGGAACAAGGGCATGTTTTAGTTTTGCGTTTAAATGCAGTTTCTTACGCAAATAAACAACATTTGAAATGCTATAATACAAATACCAATGAAATTTATTAAGTGTTTGAAGATTATTGATCAAACGCTACAAATTTCTCAAGTGCGCTTGTACTTTTCCAAATGTATGAATATCCAAATGTTTCAAATGCACACATTTGAAATGCTACGAGCTTACTTATAACTTCAAATGCAAATCAAACTCTCAGCTTCTGATATTCGAAGCAGCAGGAAGATATAAAATGTTCTAACAGAATAAGAATATAGATATTGCTGAAAATGTGTCATCCGAAAGGAAAAAGGGAACATTTTATAAATTCAAACGCTTAAATCAGCGTATGAACGCATAAAAACGGCATTTCAAATGGCGTTTCAAATGATGTTTGAAGCGTTTGGACCTTTTAATCAAACGCCTAAAGGAAGCATTTGAAAAAAAAAAAAAAAATTCTTATCAAACCCCATACAGAGTGTTGAATGCGTTTGAATTTTTTTTTCAAATGCGACTAGCCATTTTTTAAACATGCTTATACAAATTATTAAGCGTTTAAAATGTTTGTTACAAACATTTGTAAGAACACTTCTTTCTCAATCGAGGATAACTTTTTTCTCTCCATCAATGATTACAAAGTAATTTTTATTCTCTGTAATACTCTAAAACAAAAGAAACCTTTTGAATCACTATTCAGTTAATGAAGTGATATAACTTATTAATCGTGAAGCAGAAAGACACCAAGAATCAAATCAAAGATATTTTATAAGCAGTAAGCAATGTCAAATACCAAGCCAGTGGTCGATGAAATATCGCATTTACCATTTTGAAAAGTTTAAGAAGAAGTTTGACATAAAGCCTTAAATGAAGCAAAAAGACTCGAAATAAACTTGCCAATAGGACTTTCAAAGCTTTAAATGAAGCAAAAAGTTAAAAAAAAAAAAAAAAAACTATACAAATCTAGATGACCTTACTGATTCTTGGATTTTACTGAAGCCTTGAATGAAGCAGAAAATCAAGAAAAAAGTTCTAAGAAAGGTTAGATAACCTTGCCGATTGGTTTTGCAAGGCCTTAAACGAAGCAAAGAGACCAGAAAAGAACGCTAAAAAAGGCTAGAAAATAACGTTATAAAAAGCTAGATAACCTTCCCGATTGGATTTTTGAAGCTTTAAACAAAGCAAAAATTCCATAAAAAAAACGCTACAAAAGGCTAGATAACTTTGCCGATTGAATTTTCAAGGCCTTAAACAAAGCAAAGAGACCAGAAAAGAACGCTAAAAAAGGCTAGATAACCTTGTCGATTGGATTTTGAAGGCCTTGAATGAAGCAAAAAGACTAGAAAATAGCATCAAAATGGCTAGATAACCTTGCCAATTGGATTTTGAAGGCCTGAAACAAAAAATATTGATGGGATAACTGTTTGTTTACAAAAAGGTTTTATCAGCAAAATCCTGTTTCGATTGCACGTTGAAAAATTCTTCACGAGTAGGGGTGGGGGAAGGGGTTTATTGAAGCACAATTTTTTAGTATTTGCTGGTCTAGTTGATACTAGGTATGCCAAGTCTCGACTTTTCACATACGAGCAGGGATACAGGTGTGAAAGGAAAGGTCAACCAGGTTCCTGAGGGAGGTATTTTCTCATTCATGCGGAGTGGCTCCGCTGCAGTAGTGCCTTTGGCGCAGAGTATCTGTAGTAGAGGAAGCTTGCTTCCTAAGGGTGCTGTATAAAAGAAAAAATTTATCCCCAAATTTCAGATTGTTTGAATGAAGCCTGACCTCTCTGAAAATAAAATTCAAAATGTTAGAAAAAATAGAACTTTACCAACATTTTTGAGACTTTCTATTTAGAAACTAGTATAAAATGAATGGACAGACCAAATTTTAGGTCAAGAGCATGTTCTAATGAGGATTTGTAGCAATTTTGTAATACTAAAACCTGGGAAATTGTCTTTTTCGGCATACCAAAGTAAATAAATGACGAAGTCATTCTTATTGTTTTGGCATTTTCATAAATTTGATGGTATGATTTTGGATATTAAAGATTGTACTATTAGTAGTATAGTTTGATTACTCTAAAATTAATGGTTCTTGGGAATCCAACCCCCCTTACCAATCAAGGACAAAAATACACCATGACAAATAGGGTTAAGTTTCATTGTAAGTGCTTTTTCAAATTAGTTTTTCCAACATAAGACAATGGGCCTTGGGTGTAATGTAATAGTACATACTTGGACTACTTCACCTCTTAGACTACTTCACCTCTTAGATTAACTTGTTAACTTGGTTCATCATTCAGTAGTTATACCTTGAATGGGTATTCTAAATACAATGTGATAAATTGTATTATTGCTAGTTTTGGAAATTTATGCAATTTGGTTGGTTGAAATAACAATGTGATATTGAGAAGCCATGACAGTGTAAAAGTTTTTTATTTTCGAACATATTGTAAACCATGTTTTTAAAAGTTGAATGAAAATCAACTTACAATGATGTTTTGAAACTAGAGTTAAACAAGTTTTACTCATGTAATAATGCAAATATTTTCCTCATTATTTACTTTCACTGTTATTTTCACTCACGCTCATGTAAATAAAGAGCGAAAAGGAAAGAACTCCAAACCATGCAATAACTAATACTAACAAGATTATTAAAGATTCCCTCAATAGATTCTAAATACTGCAGAAAACGTTTTACAAGTGTATTTTTTCTTAGAAGGAAAAAATAAGAAAGAGGATTACGCCAATTATTGAAGTATTGCACCATATAATCTTGATTACCTCATTGAATGAATTTAGTTCTTTGAAAAGAATATGAAAGAAACTAAGAGAGTGCTTTTTGTTTGCTTCTTAGAGGATAATTTGCCAAAAGTTTTCCATTTCTTTTTTAGGAAAAATTCCATTGCGACAACTAGTTTATAGAGTTCATAAATTGCCTGACAGCTTGAAAGCAATTGTTTGGGATTATGGTCAATTAAGCGAAGCAAGTGAATGGGCTTATATTGAAAGAATCGTAAAGAAGGTAGTTTTCGTATCGATCTGTTTTTTGTCAAAAAGATTGGTTATATCAGTGAAAAGAAATGTTGATCTTGTAAATGTCTGATTTTATTCATGGTCGAGGAAATGTGTAGAATATATTTCCAAATTATCTGGCGCAATAGCTGATTAGTGTGTCCATTTCTATGTTTTACTTGAAATTTTCCTTTTTATCTTTTTTGTAGGGCATATATAATTTTGCATATTGTGTAGGTTATGCTTTGACCTTTTCTCCCTTTTCATTAACACACAAGAATTCAACGTCATGTGCAAGGTTTTGTATTGCCATCATTTTAACATGCAACAATGACACAAAAAAGTTAAAATCAGATGTTGATTTTCAAAATTCAATAATTTCTGAAAGTATTCAGCTTTGAAATTAGTGTGAGGGTAAAGAAATGGTAGTAGAATCTACATTTTGCTAAATAAGTAACAAGTTTTACCTATTTACTTCAAAAGCTTTGATTTGTTTCTCCATATACTAAAAGAGTCAATTTTTCAATCTACTTGGTCTCAAATACTGCGGGTAAATATCAAAGTTTGAGATAATTTGCATTTGTTCTTTTTATGTTGTTATACCCAACTCTACCACCATTACACCCCTCTTCCCTCACCCACAATGAAAACAAGGGAAATCTATCTTACAGGAACGATCCTTATCATTGAGACAAGATAAACAAGGAAGATTGATTGATTTGCTTTCTTATTCTCAGCAATATATGCGAAAACAAAAGGTATGTGGAAAATGCATTCTGGAATAAGCCTTTTGACCCTTTAAGACATTCTTTTCAATTGGTGTCGATGCTACAGCATGGTTGTAACTGATTTTCTTCTTTCTTTTGATTTTTCTTCGTTGAGAGTTATGTATTTTTTTCATTTTGTTGGCTCTATGCTTCATTGTGTATAAGAGTAGGAGAACAAGGTTAGGTGCCTTAGATTTTAAAAAATGCTGAAAAATCTAATGATTTTTTTCATTTTACATTTGCTTTAATTTTATTCAAAGCACAATATGGGTTTCATTTTAGGATCTCGATAATGTTGGTTGGCTTGGCTAAAGCTTTTAGAATCTTTAGTCCCTGTTTCAAATTATCTTTGGGCTTGTTTACTTAATGAATAAAAATATCTAGGTGAAAAAACCCATGAGTATAAACTTTCTCGGACCAGTTTCTGGGAGAGATTTTGAAAGCCATCAGCAATAACATTAACAGCAACCACTTTCTTTGATAACAATATTTATCACTTTCGTTATGTTTTTAGGACGAATGTAGTTTTGTTAGCTTGAGAGATGTTGAGAGAGCTATTCAAGTGCTAAAATGGTTTCAATCAAAAAGAATTTTGTTGGCAGATTTTCATCTACAGTCAGTAAGTTGGGAGTATTTATCAACTTTATACAGCTTATTAGTCGATATCTTAAAGGGACATTCCCGCTGAATTTTTTATTTTCCCATTCGAAAGAA
Organism: Cladonema radiatum; assembly: GCA_025330745.1. Taxonomy (NCBI): domain Eukaryota; kingdom Metazoa; phylum Cnidaria; class Hydrozoa; order Anthoathecata; family Cladonematidae; genus Cladonema; species Cladonema radiatum. The sequence continues at coordinate 49 of JANSTP010273503.1, read as the reverse complement.
CTTATAAAAATACAAAGATCCTGAAAATTTGAGAGTTTAACTAATTCTG
>JANSTP010273492.1:0-10205 GCA_025330745.1 Cladonema radiatum | reverse complement strand
CAGCATACAATTTTTAATATTGTACGAAACGGTTTACCCTTTACTTTTTATATCCTGAATGGAGTGTCAAACATAAATACGGAAAAAAAAGAGTGGAGACACGGTTGGTTATTAATACTCATATGAAGAAAGTATCTACTCAATTGAGAACTAGCAAGAAAATCATATTTAAGAAATTAGAAGGTATAGTTTATACAGCAAAACCTGCATAAAACGACCACTCTAGGGACGATGAAAAAGTGGTCTTTTTAGACTGATGGTCTTCTTATACAGGTTAAAAACAATAGAAAATGCCATTTTGGGACCAAGAAGTGGTGGTCTTTTCCGACAGGTGGTCTTCTTATAGAGGTGGTCGTTGTAGTAGGTTTCACTGTTTAGCTAATCAAAGGTGTCAGATATGTTATAGAAGGATCATTTCTAAAATGGTTGGGAATGGACATGTTATATTTACAGGGTTATTGACTAAAAAAAGAAAAAAACCTCCCAGATAAGAAATCAATTCGTTTTTGATAATAGGAGATTAAACAAGCAGGATTATAAATGTTTTGAGAATTGACCAATAATGATACTATGACCATAGTTTTATATGTCAACAAAATGACAGAGTGTAACCCTATAAAGCATAAGCAGATTCAAAGAGCTGGAGATTTTAAAATAATTAGCAATTTATCATATCGGTCGCACATTAACCACCGGACCCTATATTGCAAAGGTAACTAGCAAGCTAAATGAACAAATCTTTCTTTATAGCCTTATAGCCTCTTCAGCAAATCCTTGAAAACATTCATTACTAGCTACCTCAAAAGTGGCTCAAAAAGAAAACACCGATAAAACACAAAATGGAAAAAAACACTAAACAAATAGTACCTTGAAAAAGAGTACAGCTGTTTATTAATCTTGGCAGACACCTCAATCCCAGATATCTGCGAAGCTAGCTTTGTAAACGTTGATTTGAACACAGTAACTCAAAATCACTGAGCACTGTGCGAAGACTTTAGAAGGAATCACTAGTTTGAACATAGGGCCTCAACAAAAATGTCTTGACATACCTGATTGGTTTACGGGGAAAGGTAGTTATATATTATGGAGATAACACACTTTTCACACAGAGCTGTGCTGAACATAGGCTTGTTATAACAAAGACGTGAAACTTTGGCAGAAAAAGAAGAAAAAATACATGGGTAATCTAAAAAAATTTGCCTACGGAAGGTTTTAAATAGTATTGTGTGTAGACATACGATAAAAAGATTATACTTTACGAGGACTGGCTATTTTAAAGTACCATGTAGTGCAATTGTAAAAATATGATAACAGTGCTAGATCTGCAATATCACAAAAAAATTGTTTTTGATGAAGAGCAAAATGTCTGATTTATTACGTTTATGTACCAATTGTACAACATTTTGGATATGTCTTGGGGAGATCCAGACTCGAAAAGCTAACAAATAATCTTCTTCTAGACTCTTTGCTTTTGTTTTCAGCAAAAGAGTTTGCTCAGACAATCAAGCTTAGATGTTGATGGCAATTTTTTGAGCGGAGGGGCTTTTTTTACCCCGGTCTGAATAAGTTGGCAAAGAGTCCAACTTTAACAAGTTGAAAATGCAAAATTTTTATAATATACCTTTTGGCGAAGTTTGAAGTCCACATCTGGACATTCTAATATGCCTGAAACACTACTGTAATGTTAGAAAGTTTTGCAGGAAGAAAGTTTCGCAGATCGAAAAAAGTGCGAAAATTTTGCTGAGAGGTTTGCATATATTTTGCGAGAAAAAACCTTTGCAGAGAGGGAAATATCAAAACAAATTTTTGAATTTAATGTCATATTTCTTAATTTTTTTTAATCAATTTCTGCAAGTTTAGGGACGTGTTTTTTCTGATTTTTTTTTTTAACATTTGGCGAGAAAAACCTCACACGAAAAAGTCAAAATACTGCAAAACCGTCGAACAATTGCCCCGCGAAAGCTTCTGACATTAAAGTAATTTTATAGTGCAGTTTGAAAAAAGTCATACCTCTCATTTTTTTTATTCACTTTATTTTAAATCAGTTTTTTACATACCATCACTTACATATATAAGAACTACTATAATTAAAAATTAAAAAAGAAAAATTATTATTTTTTTTATCTCTTTATATATAATTTTTTTTAAACAAAATTTCTTACGAAGAAAGGTAAAATTCCAAGAGGTAATAGATAAAGAGGTAAAGGTAAAAGATGGGGGTAAAATTCCTTTCACTAACAGCTATGATCAAGATGTCACATGGAAAGAGTGGGGTCATGACCAAAACAGCAACACCAAGAAACTCCAGTGCTTGACCAAAACAAGTTGCGCTGGAGAGCGTCTTGATAATTTGCAACGTCAATGAGATTCTATTTTGAAATATTAACATCAAAGAATTCAAAGTCTAGAGTTTCAGTAAGACTTGAAAGATGAGGATTCATGGGTCTTACAAATTGATTTTGCAAGCAGTTACTCTTGCAAATGACAAAATGAAGTCCAGAGAGCCCTCTGCAGTAGAGAGTCTGTCATGTCATTCACAGCAGCTGTAACATATAAATCAGAATGTTGTACATATTTGATAATGTTAGGTAGCACAGACAAAGGCAATCAGAAAACCAGTCAAAGGCAATCAAACTTGGTAAGTGACTTTAGAATGGGAACTATGAAAAACAGTTTCGGTCAACTAATAAATCATTCCAATTTTATATTACATTATAAGATGAAAAATGGTCTACAATTATGTCATTTTCAAGTATGGAGTTTTGTCCATTGGGATTCTTACAAATATTGCAAATGATTTGACCACAGTCAGTGTTCTTCACAGATGCGGTGTTGAGTCAATATCGATTATGCCTGTGATGCAATTATTTGGTCTATTCCTGCACCTTTCCGTGTCAACACAAGAGGGCTCATGAAATCTGTGGATTTGTGGAAAAAGAACTAAAACAGTCGACAAATTTCCCGTCTTACAGTAGATTACGATTTTTAAAGCTGATGTTGTCTTCATCAAGATTTCAGCTGCTAGTTCATTTTTATTAATAAATTATATTGAAAAACCACTCTTCAATCTTGTTTGAAAGAGAGCTGACATTAAGCAATGGCATTATAAATGTTATTTTATTATGGATGTTTTATGTGTATATATACCTAGTTTGTCAATAGTTTCAACAGCAGTTATATGAGTAGTTGATAATACGTCATACTTTACTGCCTAGATTAAATGATTATGTTTTCTATTTAGCTATAGTATTCAAATAAAACAAATTACTATTTCTCCACCATTCTTATTTATTTCTTAACATCAATTTTGCTACTTTACATCTAAATCTTGATATCTAAAAAGAAATGAAAAGCTGTTTCGGCCAATTTCAAGTCTCGTAAGGATAACTAGGATATACTAGATCAAATAACTAGCTTTTATCCGGGTATCTACAACTAATTTATAGTTAGTATAATGGTTGAAATAGTTTAAAGAAAATAGAGCATGCAAAAATTATCTCCATGGCAAAAATACTCATAAAGCAGCACAAAACTTTAAAGCAGCTATACATTCGTCTAGGACAAAATGTCTCGTACAACATTGTCCTGTACAACAAAGTGCCCAAGTTTAATTAACCTGGTATCAACATCAATAAAATTATAATGCTCATTATCTTTTATTTAGCTGTTTTACTGAAATATTGTTCTAGCTGACAAAACTTATTACATTGTATTTTAGTATCTAAATTCACAGAAATATTGAATTTATTAACTCAACTCTAGTGTTTAAAAACATAGCGAAAACACATATCTTACAATCGAAGCTGTGTAAATAAAGTCATAAGTACTCCAGTTCAAATCTAGGTGTAATTTACTTGAATTATTATTTATAAATTTAAGTTTTTGAATTACATGTTCTGGGAATCATTTAACGAAGATGAGTGATTGATAAAATACTTAAAAAAGTAAGCCGTGAAACATTTTCCATGCTTTCAGGTTTGGCAAATGCACCATAATTCGACGCAATGTTACATTACTGGCTTCCTTTCGTATCTTTAATCTATTAAATAACCGTATTTAAAAGGCTTTTGTTTATGCATATTCTAAGTCTTAGAAAAATGAGGATGTAAACTAGCAACTAGCAAAAGAGGAAGCTAGCTACAGTCTGGGAAAAAATATGTTGGCAAAAAGATGGTTTTTAACAAAATCCTTCCCCTCCAAATCAATATGGACAACTACTCTAAGTATGCTCGTTGGCTCACCATTTAATCAGAAGTTCCTTTCTGTGTTCATAAATGACAAGTGTCTTTGTTAATGGAGGGAAGGGAGCGGGCAAAAGTAACAATAATAAGGAAAGATGGATTTTATAAGATACATTAAGTTTGGTTCTAATCATAGAATAGAGAGATTTTTAGAAAAATGCCAAAAGAGCAGCACCTCTCTTCTAATATTAAGAACTTTAACATTTACACACACATTTGCCAACATTTTTTTCCACAAATGTATTCAAAAAATTAGAAATTATATTATTAAATGTCTTTAGTCCATTAGGCCCACTAATGATGCTTATGGTTGATTGAGAGTAGATAATTGCTCATCAAATTTCGAAAGGAGTAAAATGTCTAGATATATCTCATGACATCTGCAATTTATCTCATGACATTGCCGTACTAGGTGTTTAGGTATTTTTTCGGAAGTTCAGTTTTTATTTTCAATAGAAAAAAGAGAAAAAAAATGGGTCAAGATTACGGGGCACCATTCTATGTTTTCTCAGCAATGTTTTCTCCATGCAGTTTGCGTTCAATTTACAGCCACGCTAAATATTCAACTGGATGATAGATGTTGGTAGGTAAAAGGAAATTGAACAAAGGAGATAGTCTGCGTTAAGTGTTCAAGACAACAGAAACTTTGTGCGATCATGTCTGACACTTAGACAGACTGAGGGTTGATTTACTGCAAAGAGAACAGCAGTGGAAGCTGGCGTAAACAACAAAGTAACAATACTAACTGCGAGGAATATTCCCAATGAAAATAGTTTTTATTTCCTGCAAGGTTGTAAAAAAGAACAGTTCAAATTGCAAATAACGGAAACAATGAAAATGTTCTCCAGCAAAAAAATTAGTCGCAACATTCAAAGAATACCAAAATGTATTAAGCTTATTGTTATGCAATGCAGCAAGTGATTGAATTAATGATTTTACATTTTAGTAGTATTTTTTGGTGTAGCAAAATACATATATTATTTATAGTTTCCTAACGTTCTATCTATAGTTTTGTTTAATAAACATAATCCAACATGAATGATAGTGCACACAAACAAAATCTTAAATTTATTTTTCAAAGAAATAAGTAGTATATAATATATAATGTCGGAAAAAAGGATTATGAACAAAGCAGCTGAAAAACTGTCATGCTACCAACACGCCACCAACATGTTACCAATTGCGCTAGTAATAAAGACTCAAAAGGAAGTAAATTGCAAATATTTACTTGATATTTTGTGATACAACCTTGGTAGCATGTGAGTTGCGTGTTGGCAGCATGTTGGTAGCATGTAAAAAAGTGGAAAGCCTTTCTGTTTAACTAAATGTTAATTCTGTGCACATGGGTCTATCATTTTGTCTTGATTTTCATCACAAGAATGTAATGAATCCTGTGTGTAGGAACAAATATTATATTTTTTAATTGTATCAGCAGCATAAGTGCTAGAAATACTGTGGCTGTTTTTTGGTAATAAGTCTTGGTGACTGATTGCATCTTTTCCTTTTTATTCACTTCATTTGCACTATCCCATGACTTTTTCGGTTTGTCAAAATTTAACTTTGTTTATGAATTTGTCACAGGACGTAAAGTTTTGTTTGATACCAAATATCATCTATTTTTTCTCCATTTCTGAGCGCAAATCAATGATAAATAACGAGCTCAGTCTAGGCTCCTCTCGTCTGAATTGCAGTGGCTACATGAACATTGAAGACTATGATGAGGAAAAGTTACATATATTTTTTGGCGACTATACTATTGTTTGACTGTTGGCAAGGATTACTGTCAAAACTAAACCCATAGCTACAGGTTGTCTCCCACAAAAATTACCTAGATATTTAAAAATATTTTTTTAAGAACTATTAGACAACATCAATGAATTTTACCTTAACCTTTTATGCCTTTTGAGAAAATATTTGTTTTAATTGGCCTTTTGATAATTGCTAATTGCCATTTGAAAAAATTAAATTGGCTTTTTAAAAGTGGGAAATACAATTTATCTAAAAGAAGGCGAAAGGTGTATTGTTAATTGATTTGAAAATCTGTGAAGAAAATCAAGGGTAGTTCGGCAAGAAGATTTTTCCATGAGAAGACAAATGAATGTAAATCCAATCGAAATGGTAGATATGTCAAGCTAAATATTTCAAGCAATTAATTCAACTTTCATTTTTACTTATATGGCTGACCTGTAATTTTTATTAACACCCACTTTTTAATTTTGATGTTTAGTAAGTTTAAATGCTAATTGCCAATTATGTTATGAGTGATTAAATCTAATTTTTTATCCTGTAGTTAAGAAGACTAAAGAACCTTTTAGAGGCAAAACATTCTTATGTGAATCGGTAGTTAATTCAAAAATACAATTTCAAACTCGGTAAACTTTTTTTTGGGACACCCTGCATTGCGATTCAGATGAGATGCCCCTAGATTAAACACGTGAAGAAATATATATCTGTATTTAGAAACAGAGAAGAAAAAGGGAAATATTTAATATCAAACAAAAACTTTAGCCTGTTGTGACATATATCCATGAAAAAGAGAAAGAAAGAAAACTTACACAGAAACAAAAAGTAGTGCACAACCAGAAATATTAACATTTTATTGGTCCACCATGTATGCGAACTGACACATTTTTTTGTTTCAGTTTTACAAACATATCTGCATGCTTAAAAATAGAAGTCATGTTTGTCACTCAAATTGCCTACGATATATTATTTTTCTTTAAGATATTCGTTCAGGCTTTTCCACTTTTTAGCAAGACTAAGACTGAATATGGTTTTCTTTGTAATAAGTCAAGTATAGACTAGTACTATACTAATTTTCCTGAGAGGAAACCCTAACGTTCAAGATTAGCTTTCATTTGTTTTTCATAACACAATAGGAAAGCTTTTCAATAACCCTACCTAGTGATTTTAAGATTTGATCAATAGAAAACCTTGATATATAGGGTGTTGTTTCATTAGCAAAAATTTCAAAAACTGCATAGTCTATTCCAAAAACAGATCCATAGGAAAACATTAATAAGGATCGTACCCAGTATAGATCCTTGTGGAACACCTGAGAGGATTTCTTCCCATGAGCTATAGCTATAGCTTCTTCCTAACTGTGTTCTTTGAAAAAGATCTTTTAAATAGCTATAGATAAGTTTGAGACAAGTTATATAAAACAGCTATTGTTGCATTTTTAGCAAAAACATAAGTCTCAAGTTTGGCGATCAAAAGTTTGTGTCAGATACAGTCGAAGGCTTTCAAAGGATCAGTAATTAGTGCAGCAACAAACATACCTTTATCGTGACACTTTTTTCCTTTCTCTATCAACACAGTGAGACAATGCTGGTTATTGTGACCTTTTGCGGAAACTAAATTGAAAGGTTGAGAAACCTTTGTGAAAATAATTCTGCACTTGCGCTGAAATGCTCTTTTCAAACAACTTTGTGATGTTTTTATGGATACCTATAGGTCGAACATTATCTTTACAATTTTTGAAATCCGTTTTATGGACAAGTGTAATATCGGCTGTAATGAGAATAAAGGCAATAGTCCTTTCTCAATACACAAGTTTAATTAACCAATAAGAAAATCAGCAAAAAAATCTGCATTGGATTTGATCTGTTTTGTTGGAAAATCTCTCTTTTGACTATCCTTTTTAGAATCAAGATATCCTATGTCTTTTACAAGGTTAGACCTCTCAACTTTCTTGTACATTTACTCAAGTGTCATCTGTATTTGAAAATTGCTTGATTGATATCATCACCGCCAGGAAAGTTGCAGCTTTCAATAGTTGATGGTTCTGGGCGTTTCAAGTTCGGAATAAGTTCTGGGCGTTTATATTCGAGTAGAAATAATTCCGTATTTCACAAAGATCTAGTTCATTGTCAATGTAGTTATTGTTCTCCAAAGTAATTTTTTCAACAGTTTCGACTTTATTTGTAAAATAAGGTTTCACTGTTTTCCATAATATTTTGTTATCACATACATCAGTTGTTTAGATGCTACTAAAATAAATTTAATTTTTTCACCTGAGGAGTGAGAGGCAGATGTTTCTTTTAGTATAATTTACTTTATCTCTAGGAGTTTTACTTCGAAGAAACTAATTTCGTTGGTAAGACCTTTTGGATATAGCTTTTGAAAGTTCTTTATCTAAAGAAGGTGAGACATTGCCTCTAAGAAACTTTCTTTATTCGATGCATGTCTATGTAAGACATTGTTACAGATAGATAGAATATTCAAGGTTACCTTCTGAGAATGTATTTTCAGAGACTTGTCACTTTAAGCCGTCCAGAAAAGCTTTGTTATTGATTTTTGACTAGTCACCGTAGGTTAAAATATTTGGTGGCAGATTCACAAAAACCGTTTAGCTAACAACAATAGTCATTTTATGAAAGTCTGAGAGCCCTGTCTCTCTCTATCACACACGAACCTTTGAAGCTTTGAGCTGAATTTGTAAAACGCAAGCCAATACATGATGCCTTTTTCCTTGTTTTTATAGCAAGTTGGCAATATAACAAATTTTTAAATTGTACATTTCGCAGAACTCACTCATTTGTCATTGTGAAATCTCAAATTGAAAATCCCCCATCAGCAGAATATGGCCACAATTCGCCACATGAGAGTCACGATGTTTCTATAATACATTTATATGGTCAGAAAAACAGATGATTATAGCTACAACAAAGAAGCCACTTCCTTTTATCTGTTGTTAATTTGGCAAAGAATGTTTCTCTACAAAGAGTGTCTCTACTAAAATAAAGTGAAGGAGAAATGTTCTTACGAATAAAAAACATGATTCCTCTACCTTGTAACTTTCAATCTAACCTGAATGCTTTCTGAAAACTGTCAATTAAAAATTGGGAGCTTGGGAACGAGTTGTCCAGTTTTGTTTCTGAAACAATCGAGACATCTATGTTGGCTTTTGCAAAGTCAACGAGGACATCAAATTTGTTTTGAGTTGAGTTAATGCTTATATGTAAAAATACTATTTTTCTAAAATGTCTTCCTTGTTGCACATGGCCTGAACTTAGCTGATTCGGAAAGACTTTCAAAGTTTAAGGAAGGTTTATTCTCATTGGGAGAGGCTGGAATAATAGCACACTTAATTCCTCTTTCCGAATACAGGTTATTAAGAAGTTGACAAAACGTTTTACCTAGTATTCTGCTTCCAGTTTTGTTTTAATGTGCATTTGAAGATTTGGGAAGATATGTATGGTCAATTTATTTGTCTTGATTGCTATAATAAATATTCTTTTTAACTCATAATTTCTTAATGTGCTTGTTCACTTCTTGAAGTTTATCTTTTCGTGCAACAATATTAGATATACTAATTTCACACTCATTTGTTTTAAAAAAACTTGCTGTGCTAACAATTTTCTTGGTAATAATTTTTGTCAAAATATCGGAAATTAAATCATTTGTGCCTACATGAAGGACCAGATGGTCAGATCCTTCTTTCAAGGAGGGTTTGGAATAGTCTTTCATCTCATCACTTTTCGATCTGTTAATCTTGACTTGAATATTACAGTTTTTGGAATTGTCTGACAAAGTTTACACATTATTATATTTTAAAATGCTATCTGCAATGATGATAATTTCGTTTTTTCCACTTTTATTACTAATAGATTTTGCATCTTGTCTAATTGGTGAATTGGTCTTATTGTGTTTTTCTAGATCAATAATATTATCATTAATATTCGCTTTGGGACTATCAGGGTATTCGCTTTTGTTCAAACTATTGTTTTTTCTTGTCATACTAAGATGCTAGTGTTCATAAGAAGTTTTATTTTTATTTCATCATCTCTACCTGTGTTCATACCTGCCACTCAATTCAATATGCTTACTTTTCTCTGTTGTGGATGTAGCTACTGAAACAGGAATTTTTTTCTTGAATATCGATAAATTCTTCTAAATGAGTTGATGGACAGTTCTCGAAACAGCCTAAAGGGAACAAATTTTGACGGGAAGAAATTTTGG
>JANSTP010273481.1:0-10205 GCA_025330745.1 Cladonema radiatum | reverse complement strand
GGCTTTTTATGAGAGCGAAAGACTAAAACCTCAGTTTTTGTCTCATTAATTGAAAGTTCATTTGCACTTAACCAGTCCACTAGAATTTTCATTTCTTAATTTATTACCTTTTGTAAATGATTCAAGTTGTCGCTAAAATATAATATATTTGTGTCAGCGGCAAAATGATAAGCTGAACCAAAACTAAAAATCCTATATAAATCATTAATAAATAATAAAAACAACAAAAGCCCTAAAGTAGAGCCTTGAGGAACACCACATTTCACAAAACGTTCAGTTGAAGAATTACCATTAAATTGAAGAATTACCATTAAATTACCGTTCAGTTGAAAACTCTAACCCTAACTCAAAAAATTGTATGAAAACTAAAACTTCTCCCTGTCACCATAGTTCCGTTTCGAATGGATAAGGGTATTGAAACTGTATCAAAAACAACATGTTGGAAACATTGTGTTTGGTCATTTTTGTAGGCGCACTTAGAGGGTCCCTAGCCTCTTCATTGTGTTCACCAGACCTTACATTAGCCGATCAGAAGGATTAGCAAAACAAAAACTGCTATGAAAACTAAACTAGAGAGTAGTCTAAACATGGAGTAACCTGGAATATTAAAGATCAAAATATTTCTGGGTCAGTAGGGGTGTCAGTGATCAATTTTGTGAAAAGCTCTGTTATTGTCATTCTCAATTGTGTAATTTTTTTGACGAGCAACTTTTTTGCCTTGAAACAAAACAATTCTAGGATTAATTTCAAAGAAACTTTTTTGCAAATAAATTTTGGGCACATCCATCCAGGTGCATCATGTAGAATTATAGAAATGTTGGTGCGATATTATTTTGACAGTGATTGGGAACCTTTACCCCAAGCCAGTGACACTCACACCAAGCCATTTGATGTCAATTATTTGTTGTCAAAAAGATCTATTTTCTTCAGTTGATACATTTCTTTCAACTAATTGTAGATAGTTGATGCAAGAGAGCTAGGTGTTTTTTCTTTCTTACAAATTGGCTACTAAAACATAAAAATATTGGTAATATCAAGCAACTCGTAAGATGCAGATGCAAAAAAAACTCACGATTTAAATTTTTCAATGCATGGATTAAACTTGTAACTCACTGCTTTAACTAATAACTCATATAGTATATAACATAACTCGTGACTGGCAAATCATAACTTGTAAATCATGAATTAGAAATCCACAGATGTATTGAAGTAAAGCCAGTGTGAATTGTAGGCTCAATTGATGATATCCACTATCAGTCATTATATTCTTAAATTTTAGGATAAGATATTGAATAACCAAATTTATTCAATTGCCCATATTTCTGTTAAAATGCTTGTGGAGTTTGTTATCTCACATCCTGCTTTTTTGGCTATAATATTTGAGTGATAAATAGACAAAAAATAATGACATTCTAGAAAACGTCCAATATGAAAAATTTTAATGACATCTTCCAGAGTTTCTAGCATTTTGTATAGTTGGGTTTCGTTAGAAATACTAAAATATATACATGTAAATAATTTGACATGTTCTCTTCGAATCGCCGTAAAACTGCACTATAGCTTGTATATTTTGATGAATTAAGAAGATCTGTTGTGCATGTTTATGAGTCGCGAAAAGGGGTTACTTCATCAAGAAAACATGAAAATGAATTTACAGTTCCAAAGGCATCAACATTGTAAGGATATCATAATGACGTTACGATACGCCAAAGAAGAAAATGAATATGGCGTGTTTCAGATTACTAGACAGGTCGTACATTGTTGTTACCATATAAGTCACAAAAGTTAATATAAACTTACTATATTGTCTCTTATATGAAAATATTTGTAAAAAAGCTCTAATTAAGTCAAATGATGGCGTCATAATAGGAAGTTGGGTAGAAGTTTGAAAGCAAAAAAATTAAATACATCAAAAGTTATTTAAAACATTTCCTCTTTGTGTGTTAGGATGGGAGTAATGTTGCCCACTCTCTCGCAGGAAGAAAAGGGTTAATAAAAATTATTTATTTTATATGGCAAAGAAAGAATAAACACAACAGGAATCTTATTGACTAAATAGCAATAGTTTTGAACACTGTTCACCAATATCATGTCAATACTTTGAATGAAATAGAATAACAGTTTGTATTGCGGTCGAAGTATTACAGTCTTCAATTTAATGTATACTTGCTTTTTTCTAACAAATATGACCCAGCATTGAAATTGCTGGGGGGATCGTGGTGGAGGGAAGGGAGATGTTGTTAAATTGAATCATTGCAGGGCGATACAAGCGTGACTGCTAAAGAAAAAGCAATCAGAAGAGTTGGTAACCTAAACGATTTGTCATGTAAAATACTATCTATGTTCAGAGTGCTGGAAAGCTTCAAGATGACTGCACCAAGAATCAAGAATGCATTGTTATCAGCAGCATGCATGCGGAGAGAAACAGTTATTAAATCACAGGTATTAGTGTTGAATAGTGGATGGAACGAGGTAATTACCCATTAGGTAGCTTTGGTATCCGGTGTCAGCAAGAGCAGATATGGAAACAGGACCGGAAGTGACAGATGGCTGTTTGAAACCTAGGGCACAAAAAACCTCAGGAGCGAGAAAAGCGTGCAAGTAAATAAGTGGCTGGTTTGGAGAGCATTGTTTCTACCACGTATCATGATTCAGATTAAACATATAATGATGCAAATAAAGAGTTGACAGGTGAGCGGTGGGATTGGTACAAAACCTGCAAAACTGGTCAAAGTGGTACTTGTCTCATCCTGTCTGATCAACTAGGGTGTTGTTTTAGCTTACAAAAAGCTTCAAAATGTTCGATTTCTAGCAGAAACAGTGTTAGCAGTGTTATCAGTGTTTCTAGCAGTGTTATCGCAAGCAGGCCATTGGGGCATGCGCATCCGCACGGATAGATTTTTACCATTGCCAGGGTTTCGGCATAAATCACAGAGGGTGGTGGTCAAGATGGCAAGTGGGTTGTCAGGAGATGGCGTTTAGGTAGGGTGTACACAGCTATGGTATTACGTGATTGCATGAGCAATAGTATGGTTATCATGGAGAACCTGCTCTAAGGTCATGTGTTCGTTGGCGTTACTGAAGGGGCTTAGTTGACTTTCCGAGTCTGCTAAACCATGTATCTCATAACATCTGGTCGCTATAATTGATTTCGGCTGTGCAGGACGAATTTACAAATGTTGGCCTAGCCCCACAGTCAGGCGTAAAAAGAACGAAGTGGCTCATCCTGGTCTTGTGCCATGTGATTGAGGTTGGCACAAGAAACCGTAGTATTTTCCTCATGAATAGCCAACAATTTGATAACTTCGTTTTCTGTTTTAGTAGCAAGACTACCACCAGAGGCCCGAGTCAGATGACGACGGAGATTGTTGTCATTCGAGTAGTTGTGGTGCAAGATCTTTGTCATTAATATAGGTTGCAGCAACATAATCACGCCAAGGTATATTGAAATAGAAATAATTCTCAGATAATTGCGGGGCGTCATACTTGCTCAATCTGTGAAGTGACCAGATTGGCAGGAGTAACGGAGGCATGGACAGGATGCAAAGCCGTGGAGTGCATCTGCAAGAGCTGCAGAGGCAATTTACATGATGCATCAGGAGTAGCAAAATTTCACTTTGGATAAGGGCACTCGACAATAACCATACCAAGAGATGTAATAAGTTGGACATACATAATAACCAACGGTTTTTCTAAGTAACATATTTTAGTAATGAACGAATGTTCAACTGAAAAACAGGATAAACAAAAATGCATAAAAGGATATTGTATGTCTAATAACTATTGTCTGCATTGGCTGTTTTTTATGTTATTTGCAGATTGTCATGTTTAATATATCATTAACAACAATAACATCTCAGTGGCTGTTTATGTACGCAATTTCTGCTATTAGATATAAACTTAATATAACATCTTGTTTAGGTTTGGTAGTGTAAGATTTTAAAATTTCAATAATAGCAGATGAAACGTGAGCAAGAACGTGACCAAAGCATCACAAAGTTTGATTTAAAAACTTTTTGTTCTACATACTGAATAAGCTGAGCTTTTGTTGTCAGATTATCATCCCACGCCCAGTATTGGAAATGTTGTGCAATGACAGCATCGACAGCTTGAGCAAGTAATCTTTACATGATATCAAGTCTTGAATCAAAGCCTTTCTTTTTAAACTGCTGAAAACAGCTCGTGGCAAGAAATGACCGTCAGGTTTGACAAAGTATCTTCACTTTGCAATGCCAGAGTTCTATGTATACTATCATATGATCCAGACAAAACCATGATCCAGACAAAACCGGTGAATTTTAGAGACTAGCAGCGACGATGCAACTAAAACAGAATGTGTCATTAAATTATGGGAACAATATAACCATCCTTTGCATTTACTTGGTACATATCCATATACCTAGAGAAAAGCAACACCGAATTATTATCAAAATCCAGTAGTAGGAAAATAACACCATCTAGAAAGTCGACCCTTAGATTAATCAAGAAAGTATATACTGCCATGAGATCTCCTAATGATAAGAAGTATGATTTTTGATAAGATATTTACTTCCATGAAAAAGCAACTCTTGTTAATATATGCTAAAATAAAGAAATGTAAGTTTGTTTTCATTGTTAATCATTGCCTGCTCTTCAAACCTTGAGCATAGCATCGTTCATAAATAAGATTTTAAAAAGTATAATAAGGAGAACTATATATCTGTTACTGCTCCACAAAAGTGGTTTTGAGAGTACTGATATAATTTGATCACTAATTGCTGAGCTATATTTGAAGAAATCATAAGATCATTTCATATGCGCAAATTAAAAATTCTAGTTTTGCAACAAAAAATATCTATTGCATAATGCATGATTCAATCGTGACTTAAAATATACAATCAAAGTAATAATAATGTTAGAATACAATGCATAAGATTAGTATTGAAACAAAGAAACAATGTCAGAAAAGTACACAAAAAAGGCTATAATATGAGGCATAAAAGGCTCAAAAAATACTTACGCAAGTCGACATGATCATTCTATAAAAATAATCAATGTTTTTATGCATCATCGGTATCTTTATCATTATATAAAAATACTTTGTCTGAGTTCATACTGGAAAAAAAGTTAAACCAACTATTGAAACATTATCTAAAAGCACGTTTCTTCCTGAGAAAGAGAAATCATAGCTCTTAAAAATAACTTTTAAGAAACTGATGTTTATTACAACTAATTTCTACTACTTTTTGTTAAATCCTTGTTGACTTTGGATAATGACGGAAAATAACATTGTTTTATCTATAAATAAAAATTATTGAATTTGTACTTTGGCTTATCAGTTTTGTAAGGTTTGTATGATTATCAAATATCATAGAGTGTTCCAAAAATTATTGGAGCGTGAATAGGATGGTTTAATACCAATGGTGCGCTACGCTGTGTTTCATAATTACTTGATCAATCGTCAGGCACATATTTATACATAATCCTAGAAAAAAGACAGCAAAATCACAACTACAGTAAATCAAAGTAAAATTTAAAAGAAAATATCAATCACAGCAGTCCATCTTCTCATTGTTTAAAGTCAAATTCATTGTTAAACTTATCAATTGTAACAATTTTTCTAGGAGACATAATTTACATTGTGTAGATCGAACTGTTGGTTTTTAATTAACTAATAGTCTTTAAAAAACTCCAGTGGGACTATTTTTTTATCTTTTAATTCCCAGACATATTTAGACACAGACAACCCTGTTTCGTAACGATATTTCACATTTTTAAGGATCTTTTCTCTCACAAAAGTGAGAGATTTGCATTCCCCGTCGTCGAAAAATTCTTTCTTTTTTTCTTGTACCAATCTTAAACTTCAAAATCCGTTTGAGAATTCCTCTCAATCTTTTCCTATTAATGACGCCCATTACGCCAGTATTTCAGAATAAGAGAATCCCATATTTTGTGCAAAATTTACATGAATCGTCAACTAAATTTTAAGTCTCGCCTCGTGGAAGTGGTGGAAGAATAAATAACCTGTAAACTCTGTGCAGTAAGAGAGCTGTGAAATGAATTGTAGAATTGCAAATTGTTTTTTACTTTAGTGCGTTAGCTTGGGAAGATGATCAAATAATCCAGCTAATATATTAAGATTTTCTAATTTATTTATCTTTTTTGTTTGGTAAAAGTGGTTGTGCATCATCTGAGTTTTGCTAAAAAATAAAAAACTAATTTGGGATATATTGGAAGAATTGACTGATGATCTTTGGCTGGCTCGAAAGATTCAAGATTGGATTAGTATGCTTTGTTTAGATTGTATTATTGACTTGAATGTCTAGATAGAAAGTCTTTAAGTTTACAAATGTCTTGGGAATTGCTAAGAAGCTAGCTTCAAAAGGGGAAAGAATTCCGATTTTTTCCAAGATTTATAACGACAACAAATCTTGAACTCATCTCAAATTGGTTATTTATTAGATGATTTTCATAAGGAGCTGAAACAGTCAATAAATGAAGCCAAAAATTGAGAAATCATTCCAGATTTATTCTGTCCTTCTAATTTTTGAGCGAAGTTACAGGGAAAAAGGTCTGGAAGTGACATAGAACTCAAAAATGCTACATTTGTTAAATATCGAATAATGAGTAAGGTGTGGAGACTCAATTTGGCAATTATTTCACCTATCGTACACACTTTTTGACATTTCATTCAATAAACTAGTAAAATTTGATAATCTAATGTTTAAGATTTATGAAGATCTATACATAGCTCAAATGTTGTAACAACGAAGTTTCTGAGCAGAAAGAAAGAGGTTTCAATTCAGCGTACCCCTAAAAAATGATGTGTTTATTAAAATTATCAAAAAAAGGATTCTGTTGTGAGGTAGAACACAAGAATGTTCAATTTGTTAAATGTCGATTGACATGTAATGTGTGGCTTTTTAATTGGGTAATTATTTTACTTGTCGCACATATCTTCTGGCAAAGTTTCATTTTGTAATTTCATCAAATATTTATTATATTTAAAAATTTCATAAAATAACTTAATTTTGGGATTGATTTTCGTTTTTTAAGATCCTTGGGACTAGAGACAAAACTATTGACCAAAAAGAAGCAAGTTTTAATATGTCGTAGCCCTGAAAAGTGGCAGGTTTGTTAAACTTTGGAGAAAATGTTGAAGTATTTGTTGCTTGATAAAGCCTAGAAACATCTCATACTTTTTAATGTTAATATTTCTGTGAAAAATTTAATTGATTGATTATATATTTATTATTGATTATAAAACTTTAATAGTTATATATGGTTCTCTTCATGCTTCGCATCTCATTATTCTAACTAACATAATTTTTGTTGGCTAGAACTAAATAATGATGCTTGCGCCTAAAAAGTATGTCAGTTATGAGTCATGATTTCATTCAGGCTTCAAATGATATTACTTTTATTGATTGTTTGACATCAATAGGCTCTGGTGACACAACCAAATATTCATCTTTTTTATTATTGATTATGCATTAAATAATTAGAAAATAGCAATTTATTTGGAGTTATTAAGAAAAAGAAGTTCTTCTAGTAGTTTGTCAGTTTTACTATATGTTCAATATGAGCTCAATATAATATGAAGACTAGTTTTTCTTTAGATTTTAAAACTTTCAGGAATCTTTCGTGAGAGTTGACCTGCAAAGCAGCTATAGTTATTGTTGTTCTATCGTTCTTTTGGGTCGTCATTAGTATTGTTTATTTTCTCCCGCAATATATCTTTGTTATCCCAAATAAGTGAAGACATCATAAAAAATTGATTTCAAAGAATGTAAAGATTGATAGCTGTGATTGTTATTTCCTAATGTATTTTACTTTTACTTGTGTATTTTACTTTTATGCATTGTTTATGTATTTTGCAAAAGTAAACATAGATACCTTCTCCAAATCAAAAATAATTACAAGTTTATTTGTAGAGACTGTAATGCCTCTTACATTTGAGATTCTGGTAGATGTCTAGGTGAGATAAGCCACGACAAGCAATCGCATATTTAAAAGCATTTAGACGAAACTAAACATACTGCTGATAAATTTTGTTTTTGTATTTTAGGAGATCTGTGCATTATTGGAGAGTTTGCATATTGAGCATGAAAAACCTTCCACTAACAAGCAAGTCTTTCATCATTCTGCTTCTCTATCACTTTAATCTAGTTTTCACCTCTCCTTTCCAATCACGTTTAACCCATTCAGGATTTTTATTTTATATGATTCTTATTAATACTAGCTGCACGCAGCACCGCATGAGGCTGAAGCGTCATATTGGCCTGCCAACACAGTCCTATCAGGAGATCCCAGCACTATCCCTTGTTGACAAACCCTGGTCTTTAAATCCTTCAAATTTTAGATTATGCTCACTAACTTTGGTCAGGGAAGGAAGAGTATTGGTCTTCTTATTAAGATCTTTATAAATTTTCCAGGGAGAGGAGCACGCAATAAACCTGGCGAAAAAGCGTGGGTCGATGCTGAAGCGTCGTATTGGCCTGCTAAAGCAGTCCTAGATCGCTGCTAAATCCTTTACATTCGTCAATGCTTTATAGTCTCCAGTAAGTTGTTTTAGATTACTGCTGTTTCCGAATATAAGTAAAAAATTAAGCAGGCAACCATTAAAAGTTACCTAGAAGTTTTCAGAACCATTTTGTGGGTATGTTTGTACCAATTTTGGACACTAAAATGAAAACACAGGTAAAGGTATAAATATTTTCGAAAATTGGTAATTTAATGACGTCATGTGGAGTTTCCATAGGAACCAACTCTCAAAGTTGGCCTAAAAATATTTAGAACCATTTTGGGTATATGTGTACCAAGTTTGGTCATTAAAGGCAATGTACAGAAGAATTTAAAAATAAGGTCCATGTTTTCCAACATGGACCTTTTAATAAAAGGTCCATGTTTTCAAACATGGACCTTTTAATAAGGTTATAGGCCATTGCCATAGCAACGAACCGTTTAAACAGGCTTAGAAATTTTTAAAATGACTCGATGTATATGTGTACCGAGTTTTGTCACTAAAGTCAAGGTACAGGTGAAGTTATAGAATTTTGAAAATAGAACTTCTAATGTTGTGATAAGTCGTTGCCATAGCAACAAACGGTCGAAATTGGACTCAAAATATGCATGACCATTTGATTTATACGTGTACCAAGTTTCTCTGGAAAATAATTTGACGTTTACTGATTGGTTTTTCTCTGAAACAGTTATGAGCCAATGAAAATCACTTCCGTTTTCCGAATAAGGAGTGCTCACTGTGCTCACTTCCATAAAAGGAGCGTGGTGCTATGCAAATTATACATAGAATTGCTGCACACAGCGTTGCGCGATACTAAAGCGTCGTATTGGACTGCTAACACAGCTCCAGATCACTGCGCAA
The DNA here is from genome assembly GCA_025330745.1 of Cladonema radiatum. NCBI lineage: Eukaryota > Metazoa > Cnidaria > Hydrozoa > Anthoathecata > Cladonematidae > Cladonema > Cladonema radiatum. The sequence goes on along the minus strand of JANSTP010273481.1, from coordinate 841 downwards.
TCCTATACCAATAAATCAAAGCTGTAAAAAGTCAAACTTGTGTTTTAGAATAACTTTACTTATTATGGTCGGTAAAAGCAAAGTATTGATTTTGTTATTGCACTGCACATGCACTTATAGCATAGATTGTTTCAATATTGAAAAACGTATTAGTGGGCCACAAACATTTAACGATAAAAGTGAATACATTAAAAACTACATTTTCCATGTTTTCTATCTAGACGTTTCAGCGTTTACTACACGCCAAAGCTCTAGCTCATGACCTCACTCGATTATTGATAGCTGGTTATAACGTTCTAATGGTAAGTGTTTCTTTAATGAGAAGCTCGCGATCTGTTTTACCACACACTAAAACTGTGACGTCGTCAAACGAAACATCATGCATTTTTGCAACGGGCATTTTTGATGACGTCATCACATGATCACCTGACTTTTGGGGGTATATTTTATATTTTTTGAAACTACTTATGTTACTTTATATTCGTGCCAAGTTTCATTTCATTTCGTTGAGTATTAGGGATTTTAACCGGTGGGGGGGGGGGTAATTTTTATCCCCCCATCCATCTAACGACCATCAAAAAGCCCATCCAGAATAGGGTTAAGCAAAAGATCGCTATGCGATCCCTTATTGTTATTGACAATGCACTATCAGTTATTTAATGGAGATGAAAAATACAAAAAGATAGACCGTTGCTATAGCAACAAACAGTTAATACTTTCCTATAAATCTTCAAAAGCACTTTGTTTTTATGTGTACCAAGTTGGGTTACTAAAGGCAAAATAAAGATGAAGTTATAAAAATTTTGGAAACTCACCTTTCAATGACGTTATAGGTTGATCC
>JANSTP010273480.1:0-19510 GCA_025330745.1 Cladonema radiatum | reverse complement strand
TTGATAAAGAAAATCATCAAAAATAAAAACAAAGAGCCTCACCCATTTGTACACGCCGCAACAAACAAATATTCATGCTGAGGGTGAAAGTCTATACACCGCAGATTTTTCGGATACAATCGAAAGGAGTTTTCTAGTTTCCTATAAAACAAAATCATATCTAACTGTTATCATCCGGTATCAGGTCAACCGGTAATTAATCGGGGAAATGATTTATTTATTTTCTAGAGTTGCTTAATCAATAAATCGTAATATCAGGATAATAAAAGTAATATTGAGAACATTGGAATACTTGCGGTTGACCCAACATAAATATGTGGTTTCCTACATATAAGAAACCATTTTTTTCTTACAATCGAAATAATGTAGGATTCTTAATGGTATAAAATCGTAACGTGAAGTTATAATATCAGATATGAAGATTGAAATGAATAACACAGACAAAAGGGCCAAACTTAGAGAAAAATGTACACCATTCCGCGCCTTAAAAGGGGAGGGGAGGGGTGTGATCTCAGGAAGCAAATCTAAAATGAAAAACGTTTCCATCGGAAAACCTTCCATCAAATCTATCTGTGAATGTTTCGGTAAAATACTGGTTCAGTAAAAACACAATCACCTATCTGAGGTTACTTTCGTCATTTCAGGGGTCATTAAAAAGGGTTAAATACTTTGCAAATTGTAAATAGCTAAAAAAAAAAAATCTATAAGTAACTTTTTAAAGACGCGAGAAGCAGTCCACTTATAATAGTTAACTTATGAGGTGAAAATAATTTGAGAAGCTTTATTGTCTCATTTTTGATTACTATTGTCACAATTTAATAAAAAAAATTTTCACAACTTATCAAATCCAGACTGATAACCTCATCCAGGTATGGTAAATTTGTGTTTGGAAGTAAAATGGTCATAACTGCCAGGACTATTGTGTTATGAGATTTCATTAATTTAAAATATCGAACTGTGCCTACGTAACCCAACCGCTCCGTCTCCACCCAAGAGTACTCGGAAAGAGGGTAAATCAAGACTAAAAATCGAAACAAATTATGAAAATTCTATTTTTACTATTTTATAACGCCACTGTATCAGTAATCATTTCTAATGATCCTTCTAGTGTTCTAAAACATTTTTATTTTGCTTCTATGGCAAGAGACGAAAACTAAGAGTAAAATACATACCCTGACCGTATATCGACCTGAATGACTTCGCCGTAATTTGTTGTAATATAATATGTTAATCTATCGTCTTTGGGATGAGCAAAATAATTGAAGATAACGTCTTCGTCTTCGTTGGCACCATATATCTGCGATTAAAAAGGAAATGGTGTTAACTCTGTTGATTTGAAAAATAGAATAAGTTGGCTAAAGGCCTGGGGTGGCTATGAAATATTTTTTTGCACAATTTAATCGCACAAAGATAAAATATACACATTTTCGAAAGCATTATGGAGAAAACGTTTTACCTCCACAATAAATTACTGTCTTATTCGATTGTAACCACTCAAAAACCAAAGAGACCTATGATAATAACTGCAAGTTTCTCAAAGTAATGAGAAATGAAATTCCTTCAACAAATTGATCACATTATGCCTATAAATTAACAAAATTTGTTGCGACCAAACGGTATTTTGTGTATTTGCGTATTGGGAATAATATGTGTCAAGTATAAATATTAACCCTTAAAGGACCAATTACAGACCAGTTCGGGAACGAGGGTGGCAAGGGACATAGCCCCTTTTCAGCCATAGTAAAGTGCCCCACGAAATTGAATGCTCTTCCTAATGATACCAAAATCAGTCTTTTGGAGGCTTTAGTTCCTGAGATACAACAAGTTTTATCCGTAAAATTTTTCCTCTTCAAAATTCACAACTTTGAAAATGGCTGGCCCTGTAAGAGTTAAGGTTTGATTGTACATATAAGCCAATGATTAACCCACATATCAAATAGCGAATTGTTTTCTTTTCTTTTCTTTCACAACCAACAACTCCCCCCCCTCACCGTATTTAAGACCAAAATGGATACCGTAATACCTCGATTAAGCGCCCGGGCGCTTATAAAATTTTTGAGGCTTTTGGGTGGGCGCTTATTCGAGGGGGGCGCTTATTTAAAAATTAGATTTGAGAGCATTTCAAAAAGATGGAAATTAATGAAAATCCTTTTCATTAATACACTTCTTTTCTTATTTTTTGACAAAGAACAAATAATATTAAAACTAAAAATAAAACAGTGCTGCCAATTCAATATTTGTTACCAATTTTCCTTGACTCTCATTAATATTTTCCTCCAAAATTCCAATAAACGCCCATTTCTAAAGCTTGAATGGTGGGTGCTTATTCGAGGGGAGGGCGCTTATTCGAGGGGGGCGCTTATTCAATAATTTCGACTACAGGGTGGGCGCTTATTCAAGGGGGGCGCTTAATCGAGGCATTAAGGTATCACATAATTTCTATATGTTCTGTGTCATCCTAGCTGTAAATCTAGATGTTCTATCGTTTTTTGTATATACCTATGCTTATCTACAGCAATTTATTTATTTATTTGTACGTAGGTAGCTTTTCTTCGCGGCATTTTGAACTTTTTCCAGTTTTTAATTGTAGAAATTTGACAGTAAATAAAACTTAATTACTTAAATAATTTGAAACTTTGTTTTTCACTTGAAGTTTGAAATACCATAAACAAAAAAATTAAGAAAAGACAAGTAAAGAAGGAAAATGAATAAACTCTTTTAATTTTTTTTTGGTACTATTGAAATAAAAATGACCCCTAACATTGAGAACAGAATTGTTCTTGGAAAAAGTAATTTTCCTTTTTTTTTTGTTTTGGATCAGGGGAAGTGCGACATCATCGAAAGTGACCATCCATCTGAAACAATATGATAAATAAAAATATGATAAATATAGGCAACAATGTAAGGAATAAAGTGGGGAATTAGTGAGTGAAAAATTGTGTAAACAGATCACAAATGATTTGATGTTAGTAAACTGGTGGATGAACGGAACCAACAAAAGTGATAAATTAGGTGATTAATGATATTAATAATAATAATATATTATTAATATTAATATTAATTGCCAGCACTAATTTTTTGTTTATAGTAGCATTTATTCAAATCAATTATTAAATATCCAAACATGGAGCCAACAAAAGTGATAAATTAAATAAAGTGATGAATGTCTAATGAGGATTCAAACGAAAATAGTTATTGAACTTCTTTGAAAATTCAGCAGACCTCCTAAGTCAGTTTCACCTAATAAAAAATCCTTTTAAGAAGAGATACATAACAAAGGTTCCTTTTTTGTTACTTTTATAAATTCATTATATATGCTGTATTCTTTTCCTTCTTTATCCAGTCTCATTGTAAAATGGCTTCTGAAATCATCAACAAACAAAACAAAAACTAGAGAAGCTTTTGCAAGAAAAATGCATCAAATGTTCTTTTACTATTACATTTTTCTTTTAAGTAGAGAATAGATCATTTCTGATGATGTCATCATATGCTTATATGTCCCCAAAAGGAGTATTATTGTAATTTCTTTTTCCGAGAAAATTTCATGGTGCATGGAAAGTAGGGTTAAATAAAGCTAATATAATCATTGGTAATATTTGCGTTTCCTTCTATTTTGGTGGCATGCGGCAAAAATAAATAACTGTTTTGATGAAGCATAAAGCAACTGCAAAACGTAGGAAAAATCTTGAAAACTGTAACTGAAACACCATCAAATTTAGTTATTTAAGACAATGATAAAAACGAAATTACAGAGAAAAAATTGAGGATACCTGATCGAATTGGGTTCGGTTTAGATCAAAACATCTGAATGTACCATCGTAGCTGCAACTATATAACTTGTTAGTATCTTCCTCTGAGAATTTCATCCTGTTCACTGAGGATGAATGTGGGTGGAACTGTACTATTCCATGGTTCGTCTTATCTGATGATTCCTGTGTGAAAAAATGTGAAGAATAGTTAGCGAAAAAAAAAGAAAAAAAAAAGAAATACGGATCTTAATGGCTCTAAATTCCAAAGTATAAATCGCGCTTTTAAGCAACGTCTTTTTTAAATTGACGCTCAATGTTTCTTCAGATTCAGTGATTTGGGGGTTACATGTTGCTTAAACGTTGCTTGTTCTAGCCAGTGATCTGAGGCTCAGGCTGTTACTGACATAATGCCTAAAAAATTAGTATTTTTCAGTGGCAGCATATAAAAGAAAAGTACATAGGAACTACAAAAATTTCATATTTTTTTCATTAAAAATTATGACAAATATTCACTGACCACTCGGTTTATCTAATCTATAAGTAATTTTGTCTCTTTCTCAAGTTTCATTTTCATGAATCATGATTTTCAATCATATAAAGGAAAATAAGAGGGCAGGAGGGTTCATGTTGAAAACATTATGGGTTTTATTGCCTATTCTTTTACACTTTTCTTTCTGATTATTGGCCATACAAGAGAATAATGTAGTTGCTTTACCAGAAGCAGTTAACTCACCAGAAATCTAGACAATATTCCTAGCATAAATGAGTATAACAAAAAACACTGACCACATCCCATAAAGACACACCACCTTGTTTATCAGCTACAAATGTTAGAAGTTTGTTTTCTATCGGATGAACAGCTATCGATGTAATACGTTTTTCTATAACTTTTGCTACATAGTGAACCTCTAAGGATCTCATTTTTTGCTTGAATCTATAAATAAGAATTGAAAGAAAGTACAGTGAAACATTTATATCACCACTGCTTTGGGGACCATAAAAAACGGTCTTCTGAGACGAGGTCTTCTTGAGCAGGTTAAAAACAATATAAAATACCATTTTGGGACCAAGTAGCAGTGGTTTATATAAAAAGGCGTTCTACTGCAACTTTAAATTGGATTTATTTGAAAACAGATAGGGTGTTTGACTGAAAAATCCGAAAAATCTAATCATCAACTCAGAGACAAGTAAAATTATTTCGTTAAATTGACTGTCTTTATTCTCAAATAATCTTGAGACCTACAAATTATTGGTCTTTATTTTGCATAGCTTATATGTCAAATATTAGAATTTATCATTTTCACGCCATTTAACTTTGATTATACTTGCTTCTGTTTCAAAAGATTAGAAAATCTGAAACATTTTGAAAGCATTCTTTACAACTAAGTATCAGCCAACGTTGAATGACCAAATAGGCCATCAATTACTAGAATTATTTAGAAACTGTATAACTTAATGACAATGTAGAATTTAAATTTTGAAGATAGCCAGTAGACTATCTGGCTTATAACTTATTATGTCCATATCATTTCAACATATTTTCAGAGTGTGCAGAGGATATCCCCTCCCCCCATTTTTCTAGCAACCCTCCACTAACTTTAAGCCCCCTATTTTTCTTAAAGCATGGTCCCCCGGGCATTTTGATCAAAATTTAAAAAAAAACCTATGAAACACTAAATCCTTTTGAAAGAGGTTTTTGACTATTGAAAGTGATGAAAGTAATCTAAATTTATTCTAAAAGTAGTGATCTGTGATATACTTTCAGCCAAATTACCTAATTTTGAAGTTATTTGAAGGCTGATTTTAAAAACCCCCCAGTTATAAGGGATCCCCCCAGTGTTAATATATCCCCCATTTTTAAGCAAAATTTTCTATCCCCCCACTCAATTAGGCCATTTTTCAGAAAATCGATCCCCCCCTCCAGGAAGGGGGTTCATACTATGACTTTAACTTCTATTCATTGAGAGTCTGACGATGTAATTTCTTCCACAGTAGCTCAAAATATTTTATTATTTATTTTAACATTATTGCCATATTGGTTTGTCTAATTTTCATTTATTGGAATCTTAAACAGTTTAAGATGAAAATCTTAGACATGCAAAAAGAAAAAAGAGCCTATTGATATCTCAAAAATTTGGCACACCATATTTCTCACCATATGGCATTATTATTTGAATAAATTCTTGAACCTTGGATTGATTAGCAACCCCGACTAAAGTGTTTGTTTTATATTATAAAAAGGTAAATGCACTAGAAAAACCCTTCGTAACAGGAAATGGCTTGTAGTTAAATTAACCCTAGCTCTAAACAAGCATTAAAAACATTTGGAAAAACTATATACGGTCTAAAATATGAGAAATATAACGAATGACGACTTACTTTTTCAGATCCATACTGACAGGCTCAACTTCTTTTTGCTAAAAAAATTAAACTCATCAGAGAAGTAAGGGAATTGTAAATAGAAGGATAATTTCGGAGAAATTTGGGGATTATTTACACTATGCAAATATCAAGGATGTCAATTGCAAATTTTAAGAAATCCGGAAAAAGATTCTTAAAAACTTTTGCTTTCTTAACGCTCTAAAATAACTATTTTGGTTTAGAATTTAAGATAATTTTACAGTGCTTTTTCCAGACTAAGAAACAAGAGTAAGTCTTGTTTGGGAGCAAAAATGTTTTTCTACAGCTTAAAGAAGCTTCTGTTTTGAAATTCAGGGCCTTTTTTTGGAGAAATAAGGTTTTTCTATAGCTATTTTTGATGCCTGTCAACATAGTTTGTTTAAAATACAGCATAATGGATCACTTTGTTACAATGTAAAAATAATTGTAAAGTCCGGAAAATTGACATCCTTGAGATATTATCAAGCACTTTTAATAAAATTGCCATAGAAGTTCCTTCTTAACCTATTCAGACTGGGCTTTTTGTGCCAGTCAGAAGTCGTGGGGGTTGCAATAAAACTTGGCACAGTAATACTTCAAACCTTTCTCCACACTTTTGCGTAGTTTTGATGTTGATGGTGTCATCAAAAAAGTGATGATGTCATCATTTTACCACAAGGTAGCAAAAAAAAAAAAAAAACAGTTTCGGGGTGATTTTCCAGATTTTTTGTATCCGGCAGGAAAAGTAGACAATTCGTCTTCTTTTTTTATCTTTATTCAGCTAGTTTTTATAGAAAAATAACATTTAGAAAGGTTTACGGTACACTAAAAAAATGACGGAAAAAAGGGTTTTCCTTTCGAAACTCGGCAAAATTTGAGTTACCAAGGCCAAAAAAACTTGGTTGCTATGGCAACAATGAGCTCATATTGGGCATGATTTGTGGGATCCAATTGCCTTTGAAGTTAGCCATTTCTACTGTAGATTCTACTCTTACATTAATAAGGATTTTCTACTCTAATAAGAAGATATCCAATTACAACCGATAGAGAAGATAAGAACTTACAACATGTTGGAGATTTGAAATATCACTTAATGTTGTTTGCTCGTCTTCATCACACTCTTCTTTTATATTGATTTTACTCGGTTTCCGTTCCTAGAGAATGTTGAATGAAAGGAATGATTATTAGAAGGAAAGTAAGCAACAAAACTAAGACAAACTAGACCTCTCATGGAACATTCTTACAAAAACACTGAAGATATACTACCAATACTATCAATACTAACAATTGCTAACAAACAACAACTGTGACAGTTTAAGAAGGGCATGGAAATCTTTTTTTTAACATTTTGTTTTACATTTACATCAAGATTTCCCAAGCAGCATTTTTAGCTATTGCCCACTCCAATCTGTAAGGAGTGTCAAAGAAAACACTGAGAAAACACTATTGAGTCATTGCTTACTCTCTATAATAGCTGTGAGAGAACTAGCTTTTCTTCAACATCATAAACAGACTATGATTTGATTATGTATTAGTAGATACAACATCAATGGAACAAAAACAACCATTTGACCAAACATTAAAAATGTGAATAAACAGCTCTTCTTAATGCTGTAAGGATTGTTAAGCCAACTTTCCAATGTGCTTAATAGGATTTGCATCTCTCTATCAACACACCATAGCCTTAAAAGTCTAAAGTTATGCTTGGACAACCAAAATAAGCTGAGAAACCGATATCAGAAATATGATGATAGGTATTAAAACTTCACAGATTTCATTTTATTTTAATAGGAAGACAATGTGAATTTCATCAGCATGGACGTTTCAGGTACAGTATTTGCAAAGGCAAAACATGTACAAAAAGTGCCTGTCTTACAACTGCAAATGGCCTAAAAGAAGTATCTAAAGGTTTACCCAGCATCACATAATATAAAAGTAACAACCTTGATTTTGTTACTTTATTCGTGATGGAGAGAGGAGCCTTTTAAATTAAAAATGGCCACGATACTGATATTACCTTTTTCAAAATATAATGCTGGTTTAAATGCCCTGATAAGGTCTTCCTTAGACACAAAAAATTTACACTTACACGGTAGTCATGTTTTGCATATGATGATTCAACTATTGGTATGTCTCTAAAAGTATAATTAACTGGCTCGATATTTTGTATACGGAGAGAAGCACGGCGTGGAAGGTCTAATTTTGGTTTCTTCTTGAATCTGTAACAGAAAAAATGATAGCAGTTGGGATACCAAAAAGCAAGTTGAGAAATTGAAATTTACAACAAAAGCTATAAAATAGCTATTTCACAGGGTTGTTGGAGATTTTCTCAAAGATAAAAAAATGTTTTTATACATGCACTAGACAATTGTTGTTGAAACAAAATTTTCAATTTTGAAATACAAAAAAGAATCAATTTTAGATTTAGACTGAATAACAAAATGTCTGTTGTGGAAATTGTCAGCAAAAAACAAAAAAAAAAAAAAAAAACTTTAACTCCAATGCTGAGTAAAATGTCCCACTTACCTAGAACTATTTTTCTGATTTTGATTGGGCTTAATTAAATGCTTATTAACTCAAGTTGTGTTCAATGTTGTGGATCCTAACCTTTGCTCCTTTTAATCAGAGATTATGTGAATTGAAAAAAAAAAACTGAAGCATAAATAAAAAAACTTTTTTTTTTGGTCAGGTGAACATATTTGGGCAATTTCTTTTTTCTTTTTTTGGAAAACTAAATTTAAAATTTCAAGCCTTAAAAAATCAGTGGCGTTAAAGGAAAAACAAAATGCATTAATGCGACAATACTTCCAAATATATACAGAACAAACAATGAAAATTTTGAGCTGAATTCAATTTTTTTTTTTTTTTTTTCATTTTATTTCAAATTCAAAAATGAACCTTTTTAAAAAATACGGAAAATCTTGTTTTTTTTTATGAGAGAGGTGATAGCTGAACGAAACTATGGCTTCCTTTGGCATACGCAAAACGAGAGAGTCTGACGTATTACAGGAAAAATAGGAAAGAAAATTTGTTTAAAATTAACGTTTGGTGGAAAACAAAGAAAACCCACTGATTCTCACTATCTACTGAGAAAGTGACATGTAATGAAAGGGTCAAGTTAACACCAAATTCTTCATAAGATAGGACAAAGTGTATGAATGCTTATACTCACGGTCGTGGTGTTAATAATTTTGTTGGCATTAAAGATTGCTTGGCCTAAAAGAAAGCAAAAACATAATACGTTACAATAATCACCACTAAAGAAGACAATTTTGTCAGAAAGACTTGGACTATATGATTGTGTTGAAACTATGTCCACACAATTAACACGTCTTTATTTTGACACAAATATACAATTATTATAACTTGTATTTGAAAACAGAATATTATTTTAAAATCAAAATGTACAAGTCCCCTGCAAAAAAATATGTCAAAAACAACTAACAGGCTAATGTTGTTCTTAGTTACACTTCTCATAGCTTTTTACAGTTGTTATAATAAGAAATAGTTGTTTATCACAGGGGCTGACAAGCATAGCCATCTCTCCTCTTATTGCTTACTTTCTCCACGAGTAAAATTTTATCTATCCTAGTATGAATCAAAGTGATTTGAAAATAATGTTCAAACCTGCTGAATTCATTGTTACTAGCATTTATAACAAAAGTTAAGCAAAATTTATCCAGGCAAATAGAATCAATATAGGTCATTTTTTTGAATGGTCAGATAGACAGCACGCCAGTTATTTCTATGTTAATCATTATAAGCAATTTCAAACGTTGGCATACAATTCTATGTATTGAAAAATAAAATTTGAAGAGAGATGAGAGAGAGAATCATAGTCAAAAACAAATTAAATTACTACCTCTTTCACATTCAAATCATCAAACAACCGAAGGTTTTCTTGCATATTTCGCTGTCGTAGAAGTTCATATTCTGAAAGTTCATACTCGGACATATCAAAATCTTCGTCTTCACTGTCGTAAGTCTCTTTTTCTTCTTTTTTTACATTTGGAATATACTTCTCATCAGCTGACTAAAAGTTAAAAAGTTAATAAAAAAAGAGCAACATGGCAAACTGTAGCACATGTGACCCCTAATAGTTGGACCCTCATCTCATAAATTGTCACAAAAACCGTAAAGAGTGAGTACTGGCAGATGATGTAAGTTATGAAATGGCAGTTAAATCTATAAAAATTCCACATAAATTGCACCTCTTAGGTTTGATATATATAAACAACTAACTTACAATACCACAATGAAAAAGTTATGTGTTTTATATATACAGTAATGCCATCGGTCTGAGTAGGTTTTGAAGCAATTTATTTATGGTCTGAAGGTCAAAGACAGCACAATAGTGGTTAGTTTGGTACTTTTGGGGGACCATAAATTACTTTGGGCTACCAAACATTTTATGTTGGTAGTCCAAAAGTACTGATACTATTAAATAAATGTTGACAAACACTAGCTTTTTAGGTCAATGTAATTTTAAGTTTTTCAAACTAATGAGAGAACAAAATAAAATCTTAATGAAGTTACACCACTGCAAGAATATCAAGAAAAAAACAAAAAAAATAACTAAGTAACCAGCGTTATTATGAGAGGTAAAACAACACAGAATAGGTATAAACTAATAGAACTAGCCTCTTCAACAGTTAATGGGGTCCAACACTTTTTTTGACAACAAATCAAAAGAAATAATGTGACGTTTCATGTCATAGACTCTGGCTAATCACTCTGATTTTATGACAAATGCTTGAAAGAAGGTGGTTGTTACAATGTAAAATGGTAAATTGTTACAATGTACAATGTAAAAGATATCATTGACATAAGCACACTCCTCTACATACATGAAAACATTTGTCAGGGGAATCAATAGCATAGTGATTTATTCTTACAATATATCTTCATTTGAACTTGTTGTAAAGAGGAAAAAAAGTAGTCGTATATTGTAATTGTCTGATGACGACATGGAATACTGTCTTGATTGAGATATCGTTTACACTTATCTAAGGATGATGGTGCAGAGAGAGAGAGAAAAAAAGAAAAATTTTGTCAAGTTTTTCAGGCCTTGCAAAAGCTAAACAGATTTATAAAAAGCATAGTCTCTGAAATATTTACCCACAGAAATGTTATGTGTTGAGAAAAGGTGATTACTTAGCTCAATTAGTTCTTCCGATGAACAAAAAGTTAAAAAAAATAAAAATTTAGAAATCGAACCTCATCAGATGAAACTTTTGACAACTTTCTTTTGGATGGTTTTTCTTCTATTTTAGCTGGAATCTTAAATTAAAAAATAAGACAACATCAGGAGAAAACATATGAGAATGCATACTTTTTTAGCTCAAAGACAGTTTATAAAAAGTTTGCAACAATTTATTGTTTGCAGTGGCAGCAGTGTTGAAACACCTGTCCCACAGCATGGGACAGGTAAAAATGTTGTTGGACAAGTCGTTTTCTAAAAATGAAGCCTTTCATAGATTTGGAAAAAGGTGAGACAGAATCAAGACTCATATAAAGCATAATAGTCCTGAATAGGTTATACAGTGGAACCTTCTAAAACGACCACCTCAAGACCACCTGTCTATAAAGACCATAAGTTCTTGGTCCCAAATTGGCATTTTCTTTTGTTTTCAACTTGTATAAGAAAACCACTTGTCTAAGAAGACCACTTTTTTATGATTCCTAGAGTGGTCGTCTTACACAGGTTTCACTGTAATTTCTTGTAGGAAAAGTCAATATTTTGTCGGACAAGTGATTTTTTCAAAAAAATTAAATTCTATTGTCTGGCGGACAAACATTAAAAAACCTTAAGTTTCATCACTGTGGTAGGTAACTGAAGAAGACAAAAATGAAAATTTTTCTAAAACCTCAGACATGAGGTGAGACATATTAGCTATTCAACATAATTAGAAATCTTGCTTGCAAACAATTTCCTATTTAGTATTCAACTGGTATTTTTGGCCAACAAATACATAATAATAGAATTTATTTATGATATGTGAATCAAAATATAAATTCAAACTCTTATTAACATGAATATATGGTCATACCGTTTCCTTTATTCTAGCTGATCGTCGGAGCATAATTGTTTTATTATTAGTACTATCTAAAGACATAACAAAATATTCTAATAATAAAACTGAAATTTTATGGTGGCTGACTAACAGATATAGTTATGTAGTACTTTACCAATAATGTAACTTCCCCGCTTCACCTGGCGATGTATGGCTATTTACTATCAGTCTGATATGAAAGCCAATAAGAATAATTTCTATTTTAGGAAAGTAACTCTATTTGGTTGGGGAGGGGGGATTTTGCCCTTTTTTATGCATTTACAAATTAAATACAAAGGAAAATTGATAATGCAAAGAAACTGAATGACTTTTCCAAATAAAAAATGCATTGAGAAACATGCAAACTTGAGAAACTTGAAAGGTGCCTTTGCTCAATAGGTGGTGGCTATACCTTTTTTGACCATCTAGAAGCTGTCTTTTGTCCACCCATATAAAAACTATATTTAGACACCAAATTTATGGCATTGTTGAGCATATCTGAAAAGTACATAGAATTAGCAGACTTTTACTGCATGCAATAAGGGGTGCAATAAAAACATTTTGGCTAAATAAAGAGAGAAAAAAGAAAAACTTAATTATAATTATTTGGGGATTCGAATGAAAATTCTGAATATAAGATTTTGGACTTTTCATGAAGACTTGAAAGACGTAATTTTTTTTTTTTTTTTTTTTGCCATAACCAATTTGATCACAGATGCTCACTCATCAAAATGATGAAAGTGTCGCCATCTTATAACAAAAGAAATCTATCAGCTATCAAGAAATATTTAAAAATCAGTTTTTAAAAATTTCTGTCCATGAAAGACTTCTGATAGGTTTTCAGTTTGCATATATAACCTTCTATTTCAGCAAATACACTGTGAAATATATAAAGCATAGGACAGGCTCTTGTTATTGACTTTGTATTTTGTTTGCCCATTGTTAAATGCTTTGTTCACTTACTAACACATTAAATGTCAAACCCAAAGAGTATAGAGCTTGACCACCTGTAGAGATGGTTCCAGAGATTTTCCAAGACTACATACAGGCTTCAAAACTCAACCTGATTGACGTATTATAAATTTCAACAATATTTTTATTGAATTTATTATATTTATTAGATTATATTAAAATTATATTTTTTCAACAAGAAAACCAGCAAGTAGAAAGAAAACTCTTAAAGGACCAATCCTGGACAATCTGAGAATGCAGGTGTTAAGGGGTGTAGCCCCCTTGTTAGCCATAGTAAACCGCCATAGGCAGCTGCTTTGGAACCTCACTAAAAGGAAATTGGGTGCTCTTTCCAATGAGACCAATTAATGTCTGGGAGTCTATAGTTCATGAGATACAGCATGTTTAACCTGTAAAATTTTTTTTGGAAAATATAAGCAATTCTGAAAATGGCTGGGGTGATAAGGGTTCAAGAATAATAAGTCAGAAAATATCAAATAAAGATAAAAATTAATGCAACTGAAATGGTTACAATTCCTTAGAAATAAATTCCTTACATGAAAAAAATTGTTAGAATTTGAATGTGAAGAGCGCAATTTAAAATGGAGAAAAATATTTTTTAAACGAGGATACCAAAGTTACATTTTTCCTTGACTTTTTCAATGTCTGAACATGTGAAAGGTAACTATATTTTCTATAAGAGAATAAATTGTTCATCTTAACTTTTTCAAATATCCTAACCAAAACAAGGGAATATTAGTGAAGTAATATTTTGTAATTCCATAAAAAAGTATCTTTAGAAAAAATAAAAAAGAATGTATTAATTTTTGAGGCCACCCGTCAACCAGTGATTCAAAAGTACTGAAATTCCCTTTTGTCCAGAGATGAATTAAAATAAAGTCATTACGTCAAATATTAATGGGGCAATGGAATAAAGGCAAAGACAGGAAATGATAGGCATTAGGCAAAAGCATCAGGCAACAGACAAAGGCAACAGGCAAAGGCATCAAGCATCAGGCAAAGGCAACAGGCAAAGGCATTAGGCAAAAGCATGGGAAAAGGTACTTGGAAAAGGCATTAGACAAAGGAAAGGCACCAGGGACATTGCCCCATTAATATTTGATGTAATGACTTTACTTTAATTCATCTCTGGACAAAAGGGAATTTCAGTACTTTTGAATTCGCTGGTTGACAAGTGGCCTCAAAAATTAATACATTTTTTTTTTTTATCTTTTCTAAAGATACTTTTTTATGGAATTTTAGCTATTTTTAATGTCTTTTTTAAAAGACAATTAACTTTCCAATGAGTAATAGGTAAAAAGAATATATAGCATATAACCCTATTTAGGGCGGGCTTTTTGATGGGCGTTAGAAGGGCGCTGGGGAACTTGTGAAACTTGGTAGGATTGTAGAATAACTTTTCTAGTTTCAGAAAATTACGAAGACATTTGTCTGGGGGTCTTGATTTCAGCACTTTTCTTGTGATGTTTGAAACTAATTAAAAAATAATGAAAAACCTGGAAATCTAGTCCTATTTTCACCCGAATGGGTTTTTTCTACTAAATGTGTCTCTTATATTTGATTGGTTATGAGCGTTAAGAATTACCACAAAAAACCGCTTTGATTACCTTTTTGGCATTTCTTTTTCCAAATTTTTTCTGTTTTCAACCCTAAAAAATGGCCTGTTCAGCAGCAGCAAATAGCCCGTTGTTACAATTGTTTCGTTTGGAGGCCCGCCCTGAATAGGGTTAAGACTGAGAAATTTTTCTATATACTTGATAGCAAGCATCGAATATCCTCTAAATGTTTTTATGAGTGCAAGCCAAACCTGCATTTTACAAATTTTGATATAGCTTAGGCTACATATACTATATAGCATGACATGCTAATCATAGCAAATAATTTAATAATTAAACTTTTGAACCTACCACCCTATTATATGATCACTTTACCTTTGTTTGATTTATCCAGCAATTTTTTGTTTTGCCTTTGGTTTTATGGCCCATGTCCTCGCCCTGCCCTATTATTAAGTAATTTTATTTTATCTGTACTTTGAGAAATTTCAGGGTGGGTGTTAATTGGTGGGGAGTTTGATAGAGTGGGCATTTATAAAAACCCCCTGAAGGGAAAAATGGAAATGATCGAGATTTGTTGTTTTCGTCAAAACTAGCTCAATATAAAAAGATATAAAACATTTCATTCATTCTTGTATTTTTTTTTCTATGAAAGGACATTTATAAAAAAAAGTTGTTAAAGTTGGTTTTAGTCACGTGGCAAAGTGGTGACGTCATCGAAAATCCGAAATTCGTATTTTTTCAAAAAATGGCGACATCAGCAAAACTGAAGTTAATTTGTATTGACAGATGTTCCTCATTTTGTTGTCAACCTAACTGTGAAGTTTTAACATAAAAGGTTTAGTATAAGTCGAGTTACTGCAAAAACTGTTTAGAATGGGTCAAGAAAAAATTCCTAAAGATAAGTTCCTCCCCATTGATAAGATAGGGCTAATTAGCTGTTAGCTTTTGAATTTTCATTTTTGTTAAGAATTTCTAAGTGCGTACAAATGGGCGAATAATCACCTTAGGCAGGTAAAGCATGTGAGGGCATTGGCTCTTTGAACACGTTAGGCACCTCATTTGGTATAGCTTGTGGTGCGGAATTATACCAAAAAGACTTGATATATATATGACCACCATTGTAGATCTAAACAGCTTCACAAAGACCATAAATCCTCTAATAAACGCCAACCCTCTTTTAAATGCCCCCTCCAATAAACGCCCACCCTAAAATTTCAAAAATTAAATAAACGCCCATCCCTCCAATAAACGCCCACTCTCTTACGGACGCAAATCTTACAGTCACGAAGGGGGCATTTATTAAGATTTTTTTCCTCAAGCATAAATTTACTTGTTTATTTTAGCAAGATTTGGTAATATTAACTCATAAATACATTTTGTTTATGCAATTTTGTTATGACAATGCATTCCTAGAGGCCATAATAACCAAGTTTTGATTATTTCTATCTTTGTCATTTTGCTCAAACCAGATAAGTTTTGAAAAACGCCCACCTTCTATTAAATGCCCGCCCCTCCAACAAACGCCCACCCTGAAAGTTTAAAATTAAATAAACGCCCAGGCCGTTAATTAGAGGATTTACAGTATGAATAAAACTTTCAAGAAGCTATATGAATTTGATAATGTTTTCATACAGTTCCAAAAGATAAATGTGTCACAGAATACATTTTTCAACCAATTTGTATATAACCCTGGTGAGAAAACTTACTAAAATCTTTCTAAGATTCTTACAAGATTTTACAAGATCTTAAAAATTCTTGTAAGATCTTATAAGAATCTTATAAGATCTTAAAAACATTAACATCTTATTAAGATTTTCTACCAGGGAAGCAACTGAGGCATATAAAATTTGGAAAATAAATTTTTTCAATATCTCTACCCTCATCTCCTAACACCTTTTAATCTATTTCTGGCTTCTGGCACTAAAATAAACTCACTTGTTAATACAGTACTTCAAGCAAAAATTCAAGGAGATCAGCTAAAAACTAAAGACAGGATTGAAGTCAATGCATTGTTTTGAAACTGTTTTTTATTTTTAAACAAACTTTAATTCAATGATTTAAGGGAATTTAAAAAAATATATATAGTCTTAGTGATGGCTTAATATATATATAGGCTTAGTGATGAACATTTTTATCAAAAGACTTATACTATATATTATAGAAACATACAAATATCTATTTAATGGAATTCAAACTGACATAAATATAACAATAACATTATGTTTGAGGGCATTATAAAATATTTACCACCCGCGCTTTTTATTTACGGCCTGCCAGATCAATTTATGCCAGAGGCGCAGCAGAGGGCATAAATTGATCTGAAGGGACATAAATAAAAAAACAAGGGTGGTAAATATTTATAATGCCGGAAAAAATAATGTTATTACTATTATTACCAATACCACACACTCCCGCATCTTGTTCTAAAAAGGATTTTACTTTTTCACATTACATTTCGTTTTTTTACGTGAAAAAAGCAACAGGCCCCCAAAAACATACCTTAAGCAAACTAGCTAAGTAACACACCTATTATTTTTATTACAACATAATTACAATTCGGAATTACAATTCCGAGGGAATTTTTTTTGGGATTTTTCAAAAACTTAGTAATTGTAGTCAACTGCAAAATAAAAATCAAAGTTTTCTTCTGTTCCGTATCTAATCTTTCTAATTTTTGATTAACTTTTATTGCTGTCTCTTCTGAATTTACTCATTCAAAATTCCAGTAAAACATTCGAAAATTAAAAATTCGAACGTCAACAAGAAAATATGGCAAGAAAGTCGTTCATTATCAATTGAGGGCATAAATGGCCAATACAGCCTGCTCCTGAGGGCATTAATGAAATTTAAGCCCTCATAAGTTAAAATAGACAGACTTGTATAGCTTATTAATACGATTTTTTCGGGGCATTATCTTCCAGTAATGCCACATGTATTGGTAATAATGAAAATTAATGACAATAACATCAGAGCTAAAGCTTTACGCAGATAATATATAAATTTGTGAGACTGTCTTTGATTATAAAACACGACAATTTGATAATCTGTTTGCAATTTTTTTATTTAAAGCACAGAAAGGTCAACAGACAGAGTGACAGAAAGGAGATAAGGTCACATCTCTTTATAGCTTCCTTCCTTCCTAGAGTGGTCACTTTGTCCAGATTACGCTGTAAACTTTTCAGCATTTCGTGAATACAGTTTCCAGTTCAGTGAGGATGTTTTGGCCACTTATTTTTTGTTAATAGAAAGCCAGCAACGAGTCCTTAACCTTGTTCATTTTAAGTGTCAGAATTTGAACTTTGACAAACAAATTAAAAACAGCAACTTTTAGACAACATCAAAATAATTAAAAAGCACAAAAATATTTATTAGATAAGTTTTCAAGTACCTCACTTAACGGCCCTAGAAACATTTCCGAAAACTATTACCAACTACAAAAATTAAAATTTTCACAAGCGAAATTAATTGTCAGTAAGATTTAGAGGGCTGTATGCAGTGCCGTTGAGAAGGGGGGGACGGGGTAGCTTCCTCGGGGCCCGGCCCTGTAAGGGGGCCCGAGACTAGATGAGAATCCGTTTTTTACAAAGTTCATTGTATTTTGGTTAGTGGCTGATTGACTCGAGGGCCCTGGGCCCATAAACGATAGGTGTAAAACTTATTCATGTAAAACTTTTCAGCAACTCCTTAGAGACAAGAAAAATGTATATCAAAGTATAAATTTGAGTAAGTTACAACTATTCATATGATCATATAACTTTATAAAATGAATTCAAAATAGTTGGAAATCAATTGATATCAAAGCAGATTTAGGGATTTGTCAACCAAACAAACTGATCATGGAAAAAAATCTTGCGTATCTGCAATATCAAAAGGTTCAAATTCGTTCCAGCGTAAACCAGTAAAATTGATGTATCATCTAATACGTGCACTGGCAGAGAATTCGTTGGGTCTTTGTTTCGTTTCGTTACTTCCTCAGTATAAGGGGCCCAGACTCATTTAGTTTGCCGGGGGCGAAAATTTCTCTCGACGGCCCTGGCTGTATGTATGGAGCCACCTTGTTGAACAACGAAACAAAAGAGATAAAAAGCAAGAATTTCTGTAGAAATAAAATAAAACTAACAGTAATGAATGAACAAAAAATCTTTAGGTAATTTTGAAACAGTAAATATTTTAATTTAAACGCACCTTTTTGGCTTCTATTTTATGCATTTACAGTGGATTCTCGATATAAGGAACAACTTTGAGATATTTAAAATTTAAGATTGGGGCAATTTTTCTATACACTAGATGACATCACATATTCTTCAACATCTTAGGGAAATTCCCTAAGTGACAAATCTTTAAGATCAAATATCTTGAGAACCAAAAGTCGGATTGAGATGAAATAAAAACTGGTATTTATCATTTTTTCTCCTCTTTCATATGAACCCAACTTATATTTTCACCTCGGAATCCCTTTAAAAATCTCTTAGAAATTTGTGTTTCTTCAAAAATTTTAGTATTTTTGCAAAAATGTGGAGACCAGATAAACCTATTGAAGTTTATTATCCATAATTCTTATTGAGGATCTTCGCTACAATACAGAATGTTGATACAGTAAATTTCAGGAAGTAAAATTTTTTTCAATCTTGAGGCAATAATGAGAAATGAAAATAAATGTCTCAGAAACTTTTTTTTTTTTCGATATAATATTCAACATATTGAGTTTTGACAAGCAAATGAAGTAGCAGCTTTTACATAACATCAAAGTATGATTGAAATCATAGTCATGGGAGCGGGAAAAAGAGGTCTTTTTCTCCAC
>JANSTP010273469.1:0-10207 GCA_025330745.1 Cladonema radiatum | reverse complement strand
AATAGATAAAAAACGTGCAATGCACAAAAAAACTTGCAATAGATAAAAAACGTGCAATGCACAAAAAAACTTGCAATGTACAAAAAAACTTGCATTGCACAAAAATACTTGCAATGCACAAAAAACATGCAATGCACAAAAAACGTGCATTGCACAAAAAAACTTGCAATGCACAAAAAACGTGCAATATATAAACAACGTGCAATGCACAAAAAATATGCAATAGATAAAAAACGTGCAATACACAAAAACGTCAAATGCTTAAAAAATGCAATGAATAAAAAATATTTAGTACAAAAAACATGCACAAAACTATGCAATGAAAATTATACAATTGTGTGGCAGATAGAAGCCACCGTACTCTTTAGAGTCTTTAGCCGGCTTCCTGTTTGTTAAATAAGATTTTGGCTCATTTTATTTCAATTATAAATAAGAAAGCATGATTTTTTTTCTCTTGTATTAGTACCCTCATGAAATACAAGTTATTGGCATTTAAAATTATGACATTGCCCACTACCTGTAAAGAAAAATTGGCTTAGGGCCTTATATTTGGGAATCAACCGCTAGCATGTGCAAGAATATGAATTCCATTAATATTGAGCAAAACATGAAATCTACACTGAATCTTGGCATAAATCAGAAAGAGACAGATTTGTATTTAGGACCCAGGAAACTAATTACATATCAGCAAACATTAGTATCCTGATAGACCCCTTGTGCATGTTTATATTTTCGGCAGATTATGACAAAATTGACAACTTGACCAGAAAAATGATGCCAAGATGACAGCCTACCTAAAAAGACTCATCCATAGCATTTCATCTTGACAAAACATGAAAACTTTCAGCCAGCACAAACTTCTGTTCATACAATTTGGCTTTTCCTTCTAAATTAAGGCTTGTTTACTACTTCTGCCTTTGTGTGCTAGCATCGCTCGCTCGCTTCTTGCCTGCTCAAATATTTTTGGAGGTTTCAGACAAGTCTGTCAATCACACAAATTGTATACAAAGGCAAGGGGTCTATAAGGATATTTATTTTTTCTGTATAATAAAACAAAAAAATTTATTTGATAAGCTAGAAAAACTTCGATTTCAAAACTTTAATGCCTTTATGATTAAAGCTTATGTAGCTACCACAATTTTACAAACAAGCAACTTCTCTATAGTACCCAAGCCAACTCAACGTGACATTTGCTGAACAAAGAATTAGAAGAAAGAATAATGCAGCAGAAAATAACGAAATGAATAATGAATTGTAGAATGGAATATTAACTCTATTTTACCTGGGCTTTTTTGACCCTGAAAAACTTGGGGGGGGGGGTCAATTTGACCCCAACCCAAAGTTTTTGGGTTCCGGTAATGTTATGGCCACGAAACTTTCTCAAGATTAAGAACAACTCTTACTGACTCGATTCAAGCAAAAAAAATTTTGCTGACGTCACTACAATGATGACGTCATCACTTTTTAAGAAAAGAGTTAAAAAATCTTAAAAAATAACGTCATTTTTGATATGACGTCATATGACGTCACCCTAGACAAGGGTGTCCAAAATTTTAGGACCAAATTTTTTTTAAATCATTCTTAATAAAAAGTTATTAAAAGTCGCCAAATTCTACCGTTTAAAAATTTCTCGTTCAGGAGTTACAGCGGAAAAGCCACAGGAGGGTCAAATTGACCCCCCCCCTGCAGTTAAAATAGGGTTAATAAAAAAATCTATGTTAGGAATTTGCCTCGAACTAAACATCTAAATTTTCAAACGGTTGATTTTTCCCTTCAAAAAACTCACTCATTCTTCCTTCCAAACATATCAAAACATTTAAGTGTGCATGCGCAAGTCTGATGATTGCTCACAAAACTTTATATACAGGCAAAAACTGCAGACTCTCGAAAAGTTGCTCAAGTTATTTTTTTATTTTTATTTTTTTATTTTTTTTTTTTTCTCTGAGTGAGGAAAAATTCAAGCTTTCATATATAATACATAATAATTTGAAAACTGACAAACTCCTAGTTTAGTAATCAATTCCTTGGTTGTAATTTTTACAAGCCTTTTTTACATTTTCTCATTGAGGGTCCACATCTTTTTGCTTGTCAGAAAAAAGATTAGCTACCCACGTAATCGATAAATGTAGCTAAACATTGAATTTTGCAGAAAACTGTCTATAATCCTGCAAACTTACTAACTATCGCAAAACTTTTTGAAGTCCTATATTAAACCACATATTCATAATAGAATTCCTCTTAGCTTTGCTTCTTGTATATATAGATAATGTTGCTTAATTTGCTGACATCAGCAGTCGTTACATAGAGTCGTAAAAGCTTTACTTTTCTCTTGTTGGTAGTCTCAAGCATGTTAATCCTTTATCTTACTGTTCCAAGGAATCTAGTCTATCTACAGTACGAAAATAACAAAGAGAACTAAAAAAAAGGATGTATGTGTGCATGCTTGAATTTCAATGTATCTATCATGTAGCTAAATGACAATCCCTGATCCCTAATCTATCTGTAGGTAGAAGCAAAGTGATCTTGTATTTTCTTTTACTAAAGCTGGTTGAGCAGGAGGGGATCTTTGATAAACATGACTTAGTGCACCAAATGGTTTCTTTAATCTTCGTACTTTTGAAATCACCAAGATGGTGGACAACCACTTTGTTGTGCTGCACTTCAGAAAGAGAAACATAGTTTGATTCTTCGAAAAGCCTAGGAAGTGCTTCAACAGTGTATGACCCAAGGCCAACTGTTGCAAACCCATCAAAATATCTATCCAAGTACGGCAAAATGCTGCTCAACTGTTGCAAACCAATCAGATTAGCTATCCAACTGTTGCAAACCAATCATATTCTGAGCGTTACATAAAGGGTTCTGCTAATTTGCGGCAAACCAATCATGGAAAGAAT
Organism: Cladonema radiatum; assembly: GCA_025330745.1. Lineage (NCBI taxonomy): Eukaryota > Metazoa > Cnidaria > Hydrozoa > Anthoathecata > Cladonematidae > Cladonema > Cladonema radiatum. Next base: position 7,313 of record JANSTP010273469.1, on the reverse strand, counting down.
TGAATCAATAGGGATCTCCCCAAATACGGCAAACCTATCAAAATCTAACCCAATTTAGCCAAAGAATTTAGGAGTTTGCAAATGAGATGAAACAAAACTCGCAGGATAGCGTAGACTAAAAACTAGGTTTGCAATTCCACTCGCAGGCAGAGTGATGGTGAAAGTGTCTTCTTGCCGTTTACTAATTCAACATGAGCAAATTGTGTAGATTGTGAGATTTTTATTTATCGAAATTTCTTGTTTTAGACTTTCTCCATTTTTAGAAAAAATCAACCTAGTCCAATGAAGCAGTTGACTCCGTCTAGATCCGCCCTTGAACATTGCTGTTCCTAGGCTCCGTTGACAAGATCAAATTACCTTCCTAAAGTTGATTTTCACAATAAAACGCTTTGGGCCTAATTGGTTAGGCTACGGCCTAGCAGATATGCGTATAAAATTATTCATATTCAATAATAATCACGAAAGGGTTTACAAATTTCTTGATAAACTGCGTCAGAGGGTTGAAGTAACAAAATTCACTGAAGTCGTTTAATTTTGAAATTTCATCCCGCTTCCCTGAGGCCTTCTGAAATCATTTTTAGGCTGTCTTAGATCCAGGACGCGAACGTCAAATTCATTCACAGAAATCCTTACAATGCAGAGTGAGGTTGTATTTACAACGCTGTTTTCACTGATCTCACCTCCTATCTACAACGTGATTATGAAAAAATGATGTCCGCGTCCTAGATCTAAATCAGGCTATTATATAGTAAGTAACTCACTCTAGATTCTCATTTACTGAAAGCTCGTAGTTCTGCAATAGAAGGAAGCTACAAACAGCAAATGCAAAAACCTTTGTTGAAGCAGTTAATACTTGCCATCTAATATAAGCAACTACTAAAAGTTATCAGGGTTATTATTTACAAATAGCAGGCTTAGTTAGCTTTGATAATCTAGGAAAAAAATCAAATGGGACCAGCATGTCCTCCTCGAGAAAGATTTTGACGGTCTATATTTGCTACATGGAACGTCATTTGATGTTTGTTCGATGGAAGGGTGTTGGAGAGAGAGAGTTCTCTATTTATTTCTTAAAAAACTGAATTAGTTACTCCATTAGCACTGAATAGACGGTATTTACATAAAACTCTGCAGGAAAAATTGATGAAAAAATATTTATACAATTTGAAATTACAGTTCTGAAGAGTATTTTCATTTTTTAAGGGGTTTGATTGGTAGTTTTTTCTTTTTTTTAGGTTTTTTTCTCATTTCAGGACAGCAATGTTTAAGAAAAAGTGAAATTTTAATTGCAAAAGATTGCTAAGCCATATTCAGGCTGTGCAATTTGTACTACTGAAAAACCTGGAAGAATGCAAAGTTCACAACGCCCTCCCCCCAAACACAGACACAACCTAAACCGGCGGTGCCAGTGAAAACTTGGCAAATTAATAGTTCAATCCTTTCTGCAAACTTCTATATGGTTTTAACACTGATGACGCCATCAAAAAAGTAATGACATTTTCAGATGTCGGGTAAGACTTTGTTTTTTGGTATATTTGGAGGTTTCGTTGGTAAGAAACAGAAAATGTTTTGACTAAATGTTTCTAAACAAGTCAGTTCTACGTAAGAGCCTAAAAGAAAATGGTTCTATTCAATTTATAGAAAAATGTTTTTTCTTATCTGAAAGTTCTTATGTTATCGTTATGGTAATATAACGTCAAAAGATTGTGAGCGAAAGAAAAAACGTTCATGCCTATAGTTGGCTTGAAACATAGCTATTTCATAAAATTTCACAAACATAGTTACCTAGATTTTTTGGAGAAAACGAAGCCATCGTGGTCATAAAAGAATTCCATAGTCTGGTCATTCAAGCCGTTCTTACCCTTTCTTCGATTGTGATGTTGAAAATCCTTGGACGGCCTTTGCGAGCTTGCATAGAAACGTAGAACAGCTTATGTAGAGGTTGCTAGAAGATAGTATTTTAACGATTTTTCCTGATATTTAAGCTATTTTATCAAGTTCAGTCAACTCAACTTATAAATTTGAAACTTGTGCAAGAATTCTTATGAAGAGTATCAAATTTATCAGTAATTTTGTTGTGTGAATCTTGGTCAAAGCAAGGGTGTGTCTACATATGGACTATTACCTAGCTATACAGCAGAGCAGCTAGCTAGCTACACAAAATCAGAAGATACAAACAAAGCATTTTCCCAGCAGATACTATGAGGAATGGCAATTCAGTATCATCTTTCGATCAACTCACACCAAGCAAATTTTTTAGAATTAAAGATAAGATTAGCTGTTATTTTTAGTGGCACCATCCAAAGAAGTACAATACTCACAATGCAATGTAAAAAAGACTTTCAAAAACAGATCCCAGCCTTCAGAGTAAATAAACAAGAAGGACGTTTGGCATTTTTGTTATCAGACTCTGTTGTTAACACGAAGTGGAAGATTTGCAAAGCATACCACCATAGCAAACTTATATTCAATAAGATAGTCATCAATTTTTCGGGATAAATAGGCGTATATCAGTATTAACTTAATGCCTCGAGACATCATGCTCATCTCATGAATATGACATTTGGTAACAAAAAATACTGAATATGTATTTTGGTTTTTTATTGTTGCTTGAAAATTTTGCTATTAGCTAAAGAAATCAGATATTTGAAATATAAAGAATGAACACAGAAAGCATCTGATACTAAATAACTACGAAACCATTTTAGAAAGTTTGATATATATGATTAGACAAGTATTTTTCTCAAACAACGCTTCATATTTCTGAACGAGCGTACAAAGTTTAAAGATTTTTATAAATAATAATTTGTTCCTAGTAGACATATTTTCATCTAGAGAATTTTGTTTGTATATTATTGTTGAGTTCATAAATTTGTCTCTTTGAATAGTACCGAAAATAAATAGTAAAATTAATTCCAGAGATACTTATATGCAGTAACATTGAACGTTGTCAGTAAAAAGAGAATTAATCTTTTGAAGGTTCAGAGCCATAAATTCTCAATCTTTTTGATACTTTAGTTCTAGTTTGTTAGAACAAAAATTTTGCCGACATTTTCATTTTGCGAATTTTTGAAGGCAAAATTGCATTTTATTGTAGTTTAGTATCACATTTCAATCAAAGGCAATAATTATGTGGTATTTTAATTTCAGCTTGTGGTTTAATCAAAATTACCATTGTAATGCAGGTTTTACTCACGCCAAAATTAAGTAACTGAACAACTAAAGCTACGCCAAAAACAAGGGATTATTCTGGAAGACAGAGCCACACTTGGGCCCTAATATCTCACTCAAAAGTCAGCTTGCGCCGATACGCCAAAAAATATTCCTACCTAAAACCGAAGATCTTCGGCGTAATAGTACATGGAAATAGTACATGGAATGCAGACTGGGCATGTAGTTCCTGAGTTCTTAGGGGGGAAGGGGTGAAAAATGCCCCCCCCCCCAAGTCCAGCTTGAATAGGGTTAATTAATATGCGTCTTTTGAGACCTTTCAATATGGCCAAATTTTTATCCCAACCCACAAAACTGCAAATTTTTCATGGAAAAACTTTTTTTTAAACTTTAGACGTTTTTTAGGCCTCTCAGCAGCCATAATTCTGTAGCATTTACGTTAACAATTTCAATCTAATTTAAATATTCAAATAGTTTATTGCAAGAAAACTTTGCAGAAAATTTTAAATGTGGTGGAAACTGAATTTTAAGGTCAAAGGCGAAATCAAAATGATGCAATAAATGGGCTATTTGGGTTTCTCGGCCCCAAACCCCGGCCCTCGGCCCTCATCCTCCTTTATCTTTTTATTGATTTTTTCCTTAACTATTTAAAAGAAATGTGTCCAAGGTGAGTTAGGAGATTAACTTAAACTGAAATTACTGCTTTTTGAAACGAAGGAGAGGTTTAGGAAGGCTACTGGATTTTTCCATATAGCTCTGAAACTTAACTGTCGCCTTACAACTTTCTAGCTTCGTACAAGATTTGTGTTGAAACACTTTTAACAAAAAGAACTTGGTTGGCTACGTCCACTATCGCCATGGTAACACGTAAATTAGAGTCAGGAAAGTCAGTTTTCCGGGCTATAGTGCTGATATCAAAATGTATTTTATAGTAGCCAAACACTAAAATCTGTACTACTCAGAGTTTGACTACCGAATTTTGATAAACTGAGTGACCATAAAGAAATGATGCACCATAGGTTGAACTCATCACTTTATCATGCGCTATTCCAAAAGTAGAAAGGATTGATTGGTTGAATCTTGATTGACGCTGAAAAAAACTGAGAGAGAAAAGGTTAATAAAAAAAATTGTTGCTATGGGAACTCGAACATGCTAATATTTAGCCGATTGGTCCTCCTAGTTTATCATGCTGTCTAAGTTAGCTTATAGATTTAAAAAAGTATAAAACTATATAATGTGAAAAAGTAAAAAATACTTTAATTGAAATTATGCATAATTATTTGCTAAAAAATAAGGCTAAATCTTTATTTTGGACAACTACACGTTTTTTTTAAGAATTCAAGCACCAGACCTAATTCTGAAAGTTTCTTATCTTTTGAGTGAATTTGGCTGCAGAAGCTTCTTAAGACATTTCTTATGTTTTAACAAAAAAGAGTTGGTAAATAAAAGAAAAACAAGTTGGTCATTTAGTGGCTATTTTACCAACAAGATTTGTACGATCTGAATTGAAAAGATTAAAAGTGTTGCATAAATAGTGCCTTGTTTATCCTATGTCACCACCTTCAAATTAATTTAACAGTGAAAGTCTCCGATCCCCCTCCATATATTGAGAACCACAAATGATAAAGTGATAAAACTTTGTACAGTAGTAGACCAACTTATCATGAAGAATTTAGCACTTGATTCAACCAATTATGATATTGCTTTTAGATTGACAGATCGTCAAAAATTGATGATTCGGAGGTTCAAATTTTGAGTAGCTGCTGAAAGTGAACCAAAAGAGCTTTTTTTATGCGGTTTTTGCAATTTTCCTACCAAATAAAAGTAGGCTACTTTTGGAATATTGGAACTTGCAGGTAATTTGAGCCCAAAATGGGATTTTGCCTAAAATTGGCAAAAAATTGACCTACCAGACCCGAAAATGGGCGTTACTATAGAAAAAGTGGGCGTGGTCTTCAAAAAATTGTTTCATGGAAATGTTCCCAGATAAATTTTATAACAGCAAAGTTTCATGGTAAAATCTTTATTAGTTTTAAAGTAACATCGAAATAACTACAAGCTGGAATAGGGTTAACGAAAGTTGGTTGTATTTTCCTTGCTCCAAAGGTCTGTAAACTCTTGGCATGTCTGCTTCTAAAACCGGTTTCATACTAAAAAAGCGGGTGACTAGATCTTGTCAACACGACCATAGCGGCGAAGCTATGCAATGAGCAGACAGATTATTTTGCATACTTACTTAAATGTTTACTTTTACCACACAAAAACGTAAATTAGTCCCTCCCCTCATTTTTCTGATCACGCCACGAATGCGCTAGAGCTAGACAGCTATCATCCAAAAAAAATTGTACATAAATACCATATTAAAAAGCATTTTATCAAAAACACAGCGGAAAACCTATCACTCCCTCTTGACATTTCTTTGGCTAATTTGCTAATTTATTAGCCAGCAACCATATTTTTAAAGTTAAATATTAGATGTATGGGTTATTTTCACTTAGTTTTTTTCAAAAAATAAAGAGAAAAAAAATTTCGGTCAGAAAAAAAATTAAGAGAAATTAGGGCCAAAGGGACAGGGCCGGGAAATCCAAGTAGCCAAAAAAAATCTAATTTTAGGGCAAACGAAATTAAAATTCATAAAAACATTTGGGTTTTTGGTGGAAAAACTAAATAAAACTAAATTTATTAAAAATTACTGGGAATATATAATTCCTGGTATACGGACATTAGTACGAAAGACACTGAGACGACTGACAAGGCTGACAAAATTTAGCCGAACACTAGGCCGAACGGATACTAGGCCGACAAGACAGGAAGCCGACAAGCATATGGCAGACAGACTTTTAGCTGAAAGATATTTAGTCAAAAGTTTGTTTTTTTTTAAATTGTTACTTTATACTTATGTTTGGAATTAGATTTTCAATGGCTATTAGCAATTGTTTCAAACTATTAGATCAAAACTTTTTCGTTAAATTATTACCTGTTACTTTATTAGAGCAACTTATTGTCACTCTTTGTCACTAATTATCACTCAACATTTTCAAAGCGTTTTGTGTTTTGTTAAAACACCTACTGAATTAGTGAAGTTTAATTATTAGTCTGAAAGTTGAAAATAAAAAATGATCTGAAATGTAAAACTCATATAAGTCCCAATTTAAAGAAATCTTACCAAAATGCCTTTAGAAAACTATAAATTTTATTGAAAGAAAATTTTGAAAGTTGCTTCTTGTTAAGCGGTCCCGCCCTAAGTTGCTTATTTTCGAGCCTCTGTAGGCCTAGTTGACTACAAACCGGTTGCTTATAAAACGAGTAATAGAATATAGTATACATCCGCTAATTCGAACACGCAAGGGAATACTAAATGATAAGTAAATGATTTGTTTGAATTAGAGAATATTCGAATTAAACAGCATAAAAAATAAGCATTTTGACTTCAGGTGACTGGGAAATTGGTTTGAAATAACCAAACTTCGAACTATGCAGCACTCGAATTAGCGGTTGTCTTCTATATTGACTTGTAGCCTCGATTTGTATCTTACCCTTAAGAGAATAGTTATTAAAACAATTTATACTATATCAAGGAAGTTTTGACTAAATATTTTCTACCTATTTGACTATTATTTGAATATATTAGACTATATTGACTATATACTTTCTAATGTATAATTTTCTAATGATCAAAAAATAGTGTCTCAGCTAATATTTTTACCCAAATCGAGCCCGAAATTCTTTAGAAAAATTGCTTTAGCAACCTTCTTTTCCTAATTCCAAACATAAGTATAAAGTAACAATTTTATAAAAAAAAATTTCTTTGACTAAATATCTTTCGGCTAAAAGTCTGTCTGCCAAATGCTTGTCGGCTTCCTGTCTTATCGGCCTAGTATTCGTTCAACCTAGTGTTCGGCTAAATTTTGTCAGCCTTGTCAGTCGTCTCAGTGTCTTTCGCACTAATGTCCGTACACCAGGAAGTATATATTCAAAAGCAATTTATAATAAATTTAGTTTTATTTAGTTTTTCCACCAAAAACCCGAATGTTTTTATGCATTTTAATTTCATTTGCCCTAAAATTAGATTTTTTTTTTGCCTACTTGGATTTCTCGGCCCTGTCCCTTCGGCCCTCATCCCTCTTAATTTTTTATTTCCGAT
>JANSTP010273458.1:0-10207 GCA_025330745.1 Cladonema radiatum | reverse complement strand
TTCATCCCTCCTCGCCCTCCCAATCAATGTTGCCTGCACCTTATATGCTCAATTTCTTGTTGGAAAACTCACTGCAAAATTGATTGTGGCGAAAGAAGGGCCAGAATCTTTGATTTCTCATTTTGGCAAAGATATTTTGTAACTGATTGTAGACTTTGAAAAATTTGAAAGAATTGACTTGCTGCCTGTTAAAGACAGATTTATGTAGATGGTTAATAAGAGTCTTTTTTAAGTTTTTTAAAGGTCAGCCGTCCAAATACTTAAATGAGATTTTTAATCCCCAAAATGTTTGTAAAGAAACTAGGAGCTATCACCTCAAGCTGAGTCTACCATCTCTTAAAACTAATTATGGACAAAGAAATCTTTCCTATCTGGAATCTTTTTCTACTGGAACAATGTAGATCAATGTAGACTTTAGTTTAGTGTATTTGAGCTTATTCTACGTTTAGGTAATTGAGGATCAAGTATATTTCTTTGCTCATACTGTTTATTATTTTTGTCTAAGTATATGTCATAATTGCAATCTTAACTCTCCGAGAGGTTCCTCAATCTGTCAACATGGGAAAGAGTGGCCATATCAAATATATACAAATGTCAAAGGTCTGAGACAGAGTCTCAGTTACTCAGCTAGACTCAGGCCACTCCAGCAAACATTGTGGCAATAGGCTCGGAAAGTGAGACCATGAGGAGTTGCTATAACAAAATGGCATGGTACAAGAGGTGGAAAAGACTGCCATGGTCTCACATGGATATAGGCAGATACAAATAATATTTTATCTGCTATATATATGAAAAAATATGATGTTGAATCAGCTCAGAAGAAGATGCAGTAATGTTCAATTAAGGCATATTGATCCTTACATACCCCCACCCCCCGTTGAGCTGAAGGGTGTGTTATCATAATGAAATTGTCTATCATGTCTGGTCTTTACATCAAACTAACTTGTGGTTGACCCGTAATAGTCAGATTTGTGTCAGCATCAATTACTGCCATTTTATTGCGTCATCACTTTGTCACCGACGAGATCATCAATTGGTAGCAACAATCCTCGTCGTTGTATGAAGTAGTGAATAGATCATCCATTCGTATCAATATTATTGTCGTCGTATGGAGTCGTATTTGCATCATATGTTCAACGTATGCGAATTCAGTCTACTTCATAGTCGTACATTTTGTTTTAATTACAATTTTCTGTCTCGTGCATTTCAATCCCGTTTTGTAGAGTCATGTCAGGTACCTGCTCTGTAGTCAGCCACATCAAATCCCAGTGGTGTAATATGTAATGTCAGCTTGTCAGCTCCGTAATGGGCTGTGCTGTCAACGATCCACGCTGAGATATTCGTAAAAGAAAATATACAAATTTGATAATGCCTAATTTGTGCTGCAATAGACTTAACGTCACTCCAATCTCTTTGATATTGTTATCATCATGTGTGACTTGTAATACGAAAATTGTTGTGTGATCAGCTCAACAGAATATTACTAATAATGCAGTGTCTGCATAACTTTAATCATTGCAATCAACCAACGGATTATTTCAAGCGATGTAAGCCATATATACTTGAACAAAGTCGGTATTTTTAGTTTATTAAGTTTGTAGGTTTTTAGATCTTTTCGTTTTTTCTTTTTTTCTCATTTTTGTATCTGTTTAATAAGGACGTGGATATTGTGCTGGTACCGGCAGAATAAAGAGGGCTCTTGATACTGACGGCAGATAAAATTACATGTCAAATAAAAGCAGCTGTTTATTCTGCTAGTTTGATTTGTTTTCTTTTAATCTTTCACAATGAAATATTAATATAATTTTAATCTTAAATCTCTCTATGTAGTGTTCCAAAACCAAAAGAAGATAACCATTTGATGACCTTGGAACCCATTAATATGTTTCTTGAAACACTTTGAGCTTTCCCGAATTGGAAAAGTGAGCATGAGCTGTCTTTAAAATCAAGTTTTTGAAGATAAGGATTAGCATTAAAGTATTTTTTGAAAAATACCTTTTTACGTCTTTTGATATAGCAAGTTGGAATTTTAAATAGCCAATCAAAACATATAATATTAGTTCGACAGAAATATGATTACATGGCGTAACAGTTTGCATCATATAAAAACATTGAATTTATTCTATTTATTGAAAAGAAGAATCAATATAAAATCACTTGAAGCAAATACATTCTATTAGAAATAGTATTATAAAAATTGATTGCTCACATCTTAGTTACAGGATATAATTTGGAATTACATAAAGAAAAACACTGGAAAACTCATACTTTTATTATCGAAGCGGAACTCAAACATCTAAGCCCAATGACTAAAACTTTCTCATAAAAATACCCGGTAAACTCGAACCTCCAATGACCTTTAAAGCAAATTTGATTCAGTGATGTTTGCTTATAAACACAGCAATAAAAAAACTATAGAGCAAACTGTAGGACAAAAAATATATTAAAAAAGATCTTAATTATTCCCATAGCAGCAATATGCGTGAACCTTTGAAACTTTCAACAACACTGCATTTTTTTCGTTCAAAAATTAACCCTAAAACCGTTAAAGAGGGAACATAAAAAAACAGGTTTTCTGACCTGTATCTATATGCTTCATTCCTAACGTTATTATTAGCGTCTACAGTATACAAATATCATATTATGTACTGATTTCTAAAGATTTTTTTCGTTTCATCAATCCCTGGAAGTCCCTGATCGAGTCCTATCAGCATTTTTTATTCCGTTATAAGGGGTCACAAAAACTTTGCTATGTTATTACTGTAAATAGGGCATTTTGTCTAGACATGTTTACTTTCTATTTTCAGCACAGCTTCATTGTTTCCATTCGAAAGATGCAGCCGGTCAAAACACTTTTGCATTAATATTTTCGCATTTTCTATGGTGCCATTGTTGACAGAAATTGTACTGGGTCATCTGCATGGCATGCTTTTTCCTATGATACCACAACAAAACTAATCTGCAAGAGCAAAAAATTTCAAAGATTTTACGCTTTCGGTTGCAGTACCTGACTCTTGATGCTTGGATTTTATCGCTTTCATTAGAAAATGGTGAAAACGTCCCTGTTTCCAGGCCGGTTAAAAAAAAGGATCTCAATGATTCTTCTTTTAAGCCTTTCCAGGGCATGTCACTAAGAATATTGCATGCAAAAGCAACTGCATAAACACCACAATCAACCTAGTTAGTTTGCTGCTGACAAGGCATAACGTTCACAACAAGTTCATCTTTTGAGCACCGAACTATGTTGCATATTTGAGACAATAATCCAGTGTTGTTTTCCGTTGTGAAGTACTTCCACAAAAAGCTCATTAACTTCCTTAAATAAAAGCTTTTGTCCAAGAATAGTGTCTTGCAAACCATGATTTTGAGGGAAATGCTGTTTCAGTATATTTTGAGCAGCATTTATGCTAATATCAGACACCATCTTTCCACCTTTAATACATTACTTTACATCGGACGAAATGGCTATTGTAAGAATATTTCTTTCAAATGTGTGACTTGAAGAGTCTTCAATAAACATAGACTCATGGTCGTCATGCTGAATCACAGGATCGCTTATCTCAGCAACATCCACTTCTATTTTCATGGTTTCCTTTAAGATCTCTTTCACAGGTAATATATTCAAAGCCTTTCTAGCATTCTCAGCTTTGGTCCCACAACGGCCAGAAATTTTATCTTTGCTTTTCTGCATAGGTAGATTGTTTGGAACAAATTGCAGTACGTTACGGCAAGTTTATTTCGATTCCTCGAATCTTTCTAGAGGTATGTTTGCTTCTTTTGGTGCTTCGTTTTCTAAAATATTTTTCAATTGAAGCATAGTGTTATAGCTGGCCTTTAATATTTCTTCGTTATCTATGCGATATGATAGATCAGTTATTTCTTTTAGAACACTCCTTAACAGTATAGCATGTGAAACAGTGTTTCTTTTGGTTACTTCTTGATTTTTCTCGTGATTCGTATCATCAGGAATCATTTTCTGTGTCGAAAGCATAGAAGTAACATCAAAGTTTTGTTCCATAACGTCATCTATCGACGGCATTATTATCATCATCATTAGCATTTCCAAAACGGAATTAACTTGTTCATCAAGTTGTAAAAATGGGCTACATGTGTGACCATGCAGAAAACTTGTCGAAAAGAGAGAAAAAATGTTTGCATGGATATCGAGTTTTTTCTCAGTCAAAACATGTGCATGAAGGCATGATATCGTTATCACCAAAAATTACTTCATAATGGCTTACTTTGCTTTCCTTATTACTTGATGGTACAAACAATTGCCCATTGCCAGAATTGCTGATGCCTGACTGATCAATCTTTTCTGTAGCTGATAATTTCATGCAGCAATGTTTAATAAAATCTCTTGGTCTATTTTTTAGAAATTTGGGGATATTTTGACTATAACGGTGGTAGTTGCTGCTATATCTTGCATTAAGGTCACAATAGCTACGATAAAAGATGATATGAATATTTCAAACAAGCGAACAAAAGCGTTCTGAAATCTTCCAGGAGAGTAATTTAGTGTAGCTAAAGTGGTTTTGCCCTTTGATTAGACAATGCTTCCTGTTTGTTAGTTGTTTTTTGAAAGAAAAACGGCTGGACTATGTTAGACTGCTAAGAGAGCTTGCGCAGTTGGAACCATACCTTAGAAGTTTTTATGAAATATATATGATTAAGCAGAATTACAAGAACGAATTTCACACCTTTCGTAGCTGTCTGGAAAGTATTTCTTTTTCAATATATTCAACAGTCCTGTCAGGGACGAATGGCTATACTCTTGCTATACTATGCTATAATGTTTAATTCTCGTGTTCGACTCAATCATTAGTGTTTACACCAGCCATTAATCTATCCTTTCGATAATACCACACCCATCTCTAAAAATGATTTAAATTTTATAAACTTTTCAGTTTAAGATGATTCAGCTTATTAAAAAGAAGTAATAGGCAGCCATGGCTTTTCTATCCAATTTACCATATAAGAGAATTTCGGATACTTGTATTTTTCATAATTCTTCATATCAGCCATAGCCTCTGTAAGATCTTTTTAAGTGCGTGCACGTGCAATACGTCTTAAACAACTTAACATTTCTTCTTTAATGGAGACAGTACCATTTCAATGTGCTCAAAACCACTGCTCCCACGCTTGTTCATGGTGAAAGTCACATATCAAGACACTGCATTCTAGAGACATATGAATATGAAATTTCGAGGCTTTTTTACCTTAAAGTTTGTAAATACTGCTGACCTAACAGTAATATACATTCTTTACATATTCTAAATTGGCAGGTACACGTATTTTTTATAAGCAACATGGCTTTTTGCCTGCTAATAAAGTTGCTTGGAAAACTGTGTCAATTTTGCACTAAATTTGTATAGCAGTTCCTTCATACACTTTTTTTAATAAGCAGCTGGTTTATAAGCAACTAGCCCTCAAGAGGCTCAAAAATAAGCAAGCTTAGGACTGGATCTCCAAAAAAGAAGCAACTTTCAAAATTTACTTAAATTTATAGTTTTTTAAAGGGATTTTGACAAGATTTCTTTCTCTAGGTACTTATTTCAACTCTCTTGCTACTTTAAAAGGCGAGTTTTACATTTCTAACCATTTTATGAAAAATGACCATTTGATCAAAAATGATCTATGCATTTCTGCTTAACTAAATATTTGCTGAGCAACTCAGAAGCAACTTTGAAGTCTCAAATTCCGAAAAATTTAAGCAATTCTGAGGTCTGACTCTTGAGCCTACCCTGGTCAAAAAAAGTACCAAGAATTATCCAAGAAATACCCCATTTTTGCTACCAATAGTAACGGAGATTGTTCAAAGAATCATATTCTCAAAAAATTGGAGTTTTTTCTGATCAAAATCCAAGAAGTAATCATCATATCTAGAGAAAAAATTCTTATCAAGTTTTGTGTAGGAAGTATCCGATAATTAACAAAAAAAAAAATTATGAAAGAATATGTACCGAGAAAATCCGAGAATTAGCAGGAAAAAGCAGTCAAACTAAAACACGTTGCTGAAAGTGATCCCTTAGATTTCAGATATCTTGAAAATTTGTGAAAATGTAAAACATTGATCACAGGAAAATACAAAGAAATTTCCATCAGACAATAAAAGTGGAAAAAATGATTTATCTATCAGAGATTTCGAGTATTCAGGTTAATGAGTGTCAACTGTAAAGTTAGAAATAGAATAATTACTATTTTTTTCAGAACCGTTAAATTGTTGCAAATCAAATTTTCACCAAAGAATTTTAAAAAACTCAGCTTTAATTCAAAAATAAATAAAAAACACTATAAAAACGTTACATTGTTTTTGAAAATTGTAAGAAACCAGTATCGTTCGAGGCAAATTGAAATATTTTTAGCCCTATCTATATAGAATTTTTTCAGTCTATACTAATATAAGAGAGTAATAGATTCTTACAGTAGATTCTTTATTGCAAGAACATTTCACGTTAACTGCAATATTCACGGCATTTTAATTTTGCAGATGACCTTTAAATCCATTTTTCGCTGCATTTTCATTTTGGGGTTCTTTATCCTGACCACGAAACCGCAAAATTTTCTTGCAGAAAATTTTTTCTGGCAAAAATATTATTAATTAAACAATCTATATCTCACAAACTAAAGCCTGCCAGAGAGATTGGTTTTGGAGCACTTGAAATTGAATTTGAGCTCTCAGTTTCCTGGAATAGTCTGGGATAGGATTAACGAGCAAAGTGTGGAATCTGAAATGTCAAAACTTACTCTCAAAGAAAAGAACTTTCCAAAGAAAATAAGGATGTCTTTTATTGACAAGAAAACCAGCTTGATGCACTAAACGTGCTATAATTTTGAGTACGTAATAAAAGTTAACAAATAGTGGCATGATATTTTCTCTCATAAGTTTTGGCCTACATAGCCGTATTTGAAAGACACTTATCAAGTATGCGATGAAAATCTTGAGTACCATTGTACTGGTGTACTCGCTTATTTTGCTGCCTGAAATTTTTTAGAATATAAAAAATATTGCAATCTGAATGAGAAAATCTCTAACTTTAAAGTATATAGCAGCAATAAAACAATAAAACACCAAATTACTTAAAGAGCCTAATTTTACGAAACTCAAACCTAAATACAGCAGAAATTTATAAGTCAGCTATACCTCCTGTGGTACCACATTTTTTGATGCTCCAATGGCTTCAATTTTATGCTAGGCTTTTGATCCGTTGCCTTTGAGGTATCCCATTCATTTGTGGCAAAGACTATTTTGATGAGGCTGTTTAATGTCTTTGCCTACAAAAGGTTTGTTATCATTTTAATAACAGAGTTTACTTGCTACTGTATGGTTTTTGTCAATATGATGAAATTCGATATTTCCCTCATCTTTTAGATGTACCTGAAGTAATGTTTTAAGGTAATTACACACCTAATGAGACGTTGAAAGCAATCCTATAGTATAGAAAAGATTCAGCTTTGACCATAAACAAAAAGTGCAACTATTCAGCTTTAAGGTTCAATAGAATCAAAATATTTAAATCTATAGTTAAAAGAATAAAAAATGAAAATGAGTTTGCCTTACAAGACATAATATTTTTTCCATGATTCGGTTTTGATAACTAAGTTAGGCTCTAAAGTTTTTGAGTTCATCTACAGGTCTGAGGAAATTAAGTTTCAAAAATCTAATCTAATAGAATGATAGCCAATACTATATTTTAAAAAACCTTTATGATAATCAAGCTCTCTTTTTAAAGTTTGTATCTCCTCTATATAGTTAGTACAGTCACCACATGCTGTTGACTGTTGTGCACTCTCTCTTGATTCCCTTCTTCCAGCATCACTTTTATTTTCCATGCTAATATTTTCATAGTAACCATTTTCATGTTACTTGTTTATCTGAACAGGCTTTTTCATTTTTTTACTTTTTTATTTGATGATTCTTCAAAGAAATTTTCTCTAAATGCTTTTGAAATGTTTCTAATCATATGTCTTTTCCATGGACAATCCGTCAATCCCTCTAATTGAGGTCCCAGGGCCGTAGCAAAGCTATCAGAGTTGGGGGAACCTTGTGTCTTATGAATGTCCGCCATCGTGATTGGTGGACAAAAAATTCTTCTTTTAATCTATGCCCCTAAGACTACCTATTTCGGCTATCTTTTAAGGGCAAACACTTTTACACTTTTGCGTTAACTTCATCGTCTCAAAATATACAAATGAATGAAAGACATCGGATTTTAATAAGATAAAAGGCTGCGCTGGAAATATTTATGGAAATACCCATCGATGCCGGTTTCACAAAATTCTTAAAAATCAGACTAGTCCCTAGTCTACCTCCATTTTAAAAACTTTTGAGAATTTCCGTGGAAATACTTTTGCGTTTGGTGATTTGGAATTCTCAGAAAGAAAGTTGCCCTAGAAAGTTTTTGCTCTAACAGAACTGTTTTTAATTTGATCCAAGTGGATCCAATATATGAAATTAACTTCTAGTATGATTAGAAAATGCATCTTGCCTGCTGCAATAAAGTGTTAACCTTATCATTTGTGACGAAACGAAATATCATGTAAAATATTATATTGGAATAATGATAATACTTTATAGCAAAACATTTAGCCGCATGAGCCAAATTCTATTTATTGATATAAATTTACAGATTTCTCCAATTAGATTGGCTTACCATTCATACTTGCGTATACCAAGTGTATGGAAGACCTAATGCACATTTATTCATTAAACCTAGGTTTAGAAACTTTAAACCCAGGTTTGGAAATGCAAACCTAGGTTCGATAATACTGAACCTAAGTTTACACGTATCGAAACTAGATTTGAATGAAATAATTTAGTAATTAAAACATTAAACCTGGGTTTGCAAATTCAAAGTAGGGTTTTGAATTCTAAACCTAGGTTTATAAACATTAAACCTATGTTTAATGTTTTGATCCTAGGTTTGATCCATGCGAAATATTTTTAAACATTCGAAAATATATTTTTGACGTTCGATTTTTTTTTTAAACCTAGGTTTACTTCGTAAACCTAGTTAGGATGTTTTAAACCCTAAATTTCCTCGAAATAAAATTCCAGACCAGAAACTATATATACTGTAAAACGAAGAAGCAGGAGCTGGTGAGAAAGGATTCTTATTTAATACCATACCGTTTTTAAAACCATTAAATCCTGTTTGTATCCAAAGGAAGTCTCCGTTTATGCTCACATTTTTAGTACTTTCACCTATAGCTACAAACGTTTTCCAATTGGCATATTTTATTTCCCTTGCTTGACTGGCGTCAATTTTCCTTGGAAAATCAATGGTAAGCCAAAATAAACTCAAAAACAAGCCTTCCCATATCATCTAATTTGTTTAACTTGTTTAGTGTATATTTTAGTATTTCAAAGACAAGATCTATTTACTAGGATTTGACGAGGTACTCAACATATGCCTACAATACTCAACGTAATGGACTGAAAATTATTTTGGCAAACCATAATTTGGCTCTGTCACTTAAAAGGTGATGACGTCATCAAAGACACCTAAAATTGACCAATTCTCTAAGTTTTGATGGTAATGGTAATTTTTGATATACTGATGGTGATTTTTAAGCTGGTAATTTTAAACAGAATTATGTAAGATTTTGTAGCCGCCCCGAATTCTTTAGAAATTTTTAGACAAAAAGATGTCTGTTTGACGCATGCTCTAATAAAAGTAGCACAAATTAATGCAAATTGGTGTATTATCTTGAATTAATAATATCAAAATTAAGTTGGTGGTTTATCAGCCGTTTTGAAAAGTGATGGGGTCATCTAAATCCCTTAAAAGCGACTTCTACAGTTCCCACGGCGTTTTGACAGCGTTATCACGTAATTATGCGACCACATTGGCGTTATTGACTCATTGATTCAATATTTCAGCAAAGTAAGTCAAAAAAATCAAGTTAAAAATGAGAAAAATTTCGGAAAAATGACGAGCTATCCGACATTTCAATTTTGCCGAGGGCAAAAAAAATTGTCCCTACCCTACAGAGGTTCTTGAGGAAATAGTTGATGAAATTTTCAGAGTGAGCTCAAAATTCAGTTTTTTATCAAATGAGCAGTGAATAAAAATTTCTGCAGAAATTTAAGGAAATTTCACGAATCTATAATAAAAGTCTTTTTTTTTGGATTTTATTTTCTCGAATCAATCAAAAACATTTTTTCGCGTTAATTAATTTCGAGAATTTTATGCCCATTTGCTAA
>JANSTP010273447.1:0-10208 GCA_025330745.1 Cladonema radiatum | reverse complement strand
TAGAATGCAATTGTCTCCTCCAAAAGCCATTTTGGAAGATTTTAATACACTGAAATTTTGAATAGATATGGCTGTGTCTTTTTACTGCTTTTATGAAACTTTTATTTAGCAAGACTTCAAACAAATCAAAAACCTTCTTTTTCAAGCATATATCTTACTGGTCTTTGTATCAGTGTTTGTTTTGATATCAATTTTATTTATTTTTATTTCATGACTCCTTGCATTTTCCGTCTGGCAAGGCGGGTTTATATATAGCAGAGGTGCTCAAAAGCTTTCCTGGCCTAGTCATGAACAAAATGTTTTGAAAAAACTCATACTATATGTAATTGAGCTTGAGTAGTGATATGCATGTTGTGTTATTTTTTTTTTTTTTTTTGTTCACACTAGATGGAGTATTTATCAGAAGCAATGAAGACTCTTGAAATGTTAAGTAGTATGGAAGGAATCCATTTTGAGGGGTAAGTTTTTTTTTAGTGTTTTGAATTTAATTATAAGAGTATCTACTAGTATTGTTATTGAAAAATCTGTTTACTGAATCTCCGTTTCTGTTTCCTATTCTTCTTTCTTTTAAGATTAAACTTCATATTCTTTGTAGAGATTGTATAGAATTAATGAACCTTTTCAATGTCACTATGAGGAAAATGAGTTGGATATATGCTAAAGACTTCTACCCATTGCTAACAAAGATAATTCAACTTTGTAATGTTTCCTCCTGGTCTGATAATGGACTTGAAAAATGTCATGAAGTGATGTATGATGTTGGTCTCAATATTCATTTGTTGGTAGCAGACTTTAATAATGAAAATAATATACAAGATCACATGTCGGTAAGAGTTATTTGAAGTTTTTCGTTTTCTTAAATTTACCTCATACTGTCTGGACATTTTTTCATCAAAATTATTTGGTAAATGAGTCATTTCCTCAAAGTTTGCTGGTTCAGTGGATTTGGTAAAAATGCAAGTTCATATGAAAGAGTGTAATAGCGATGAACATTCTTTTTTATTTCATCTCAATATCATATTTTGTTTTTAAGACATTCAAGATTTATTCAGAAATTTTCCTAAAATATAGTGGAATTTGTGATGTTCAAAAATGTTATCTCAGGTTATTTATTATACCCCAAAACCTTTATTGTATATTTATTTATTATATTTATATATCTATTCATTATATCTATTCAGGTTGCCCAAGTCACTACAGTTGCCATTAGTTGTCTAATAATAGTTTTGTGTAATTTGGAAAATAAAAATGGAAATATGGCTCCGAAAACAATACGATCCACATGTTGATAATGGCATTAAAAGTCTCAAAAATTATTATTTTTTTCTTCTTTTTGGCGGCTTTCCTGTTAGCTCAGAAAATCTTTTCAGAAAACTAATTATATAAAAACTACCTGAAAATGTCCTGAAGATTCTTAGTATTTTCATTCACCTATTTATAACTATGTGCTATCATAACAAAAAATAAATAAAGTCATTTGATACCAGTATTTGAGGTTCTACTAATTGTTTTTGAATGTTTACCTGACTGAAAACTTGCATTAATGAATGTATTGGTGAAAAAATCTATTCTATACCAATTTTCAAAATGAGAGATGTTGTCTCTTTTTTGTTATTGAGGAAGTAGATTTTTATTTGCCAAAAATTGTTAAGTATAGTTCTTGAAATACGGGGTAGCCACAAGAAGGGGTTGGCTAGGGGATAATCATTTTTCAAAATTTGTTTATGATGAACTACAGTTGGAAGATGGTAAAAAGTGTCTCCTGGAGAGAAAACAATTTCTGAACTTCTAGTGTAGCTAACAATGAAATCGAGATACATTATTGATCTTATAATAGATTACTGATCGTCATTATCATTGATCGTCATTATCATGACTATTTAGCCTATATATGTTCCATCCTTATACTAATGCTTCCATAGCAAACTAACTGCACACAACATGGAATGACACTGAGTGCTTATATTGGCCTCATATTCAGCTCCAACAAGAGAACCACAATGCTTCATTTATAAACCCCCAATTTTTTTTTCCAAAAAAAAAATTAAAAAGTAGAAAATCATTAATAGAAAATTCCCTATCACTCCACAAAGGAATTGCGATAAAAAATCGGTAGAGGATTAGCATTACCTTATCTGAAAAACACTTTAATTTAGTTTTATGATTTATTTAGCTGTTTCTGTTTTGGTTTATATGTTTCACCAAAGCTAGAATGGCAAAGGTGTGGAAAATCAGTCCTCCAGAGAATGACAAATTTAATAGTACATTAGAAAAGTTTAAAAACTATGTTAAGTAATATTCCGAACTACACAAATAAACTTTTTCTCTATTTTCTGTGTTTTTAGTAGCATTAACAAAAATCAGACCAAATACTAAAATTAGAACCCTTGGTTGCCCTCACACACATACATGTTTTGAGATTAGATTTTCTAATGTGTCCTGTAATTTCTATATTTTAGCTGACATTTTGTCCAGCGGAAAATAATTTAGATTGTATAGTGGAATTCCATTGTGATATTTTTTCATGACTTCATGACTTTTGTAACTTTGAAATCTGATATGTTTGTTTTTTTCCTTTTGAAAATTGAATCAGCAATGTTTTATGTTATCTGTGACATTAATTTTTTGTTTATCTGCTTCGCTTATCATTTAAAAAAATTAAATTGGAGTTTTATAAAATGTGTGATAGAATGTTGAAATGTCCAAAACCTCAGGGCATTGTGTCCACCAGGGGAAAAATAGTTATTTCAACCCCTGTGAACCTGAGGTGAATAGCTTGACTGTTATAACCCACTCTGAATGCATTTTAACAAACACAATCATCTGCTATTCCGCTGTTGTCAAGCCTTGTGAATCAAACTTTTTTCATCTTTATTTAATCAATTTTATTCAGTTAGTTCGCAAGAAATCTGTTTTTATATTCTATTCTAGGTTTTTAATAATGTCATCAGTTTTTGTAAATGAATCATTAAGAACATTTGAATCTCAATTTTGTGGTCACTTACATCAATTTATAAAAGTTGGGTTGTATTTTTACTCTTTCTTTTATAGCTATTTAATGTATTCATGACTTGGAGTATGGAGGGTTTAGAAGAAATTAATATCATGATTCGCAAAGAAGCAGCAAAGCTTTTTCAAGAAAATATTCTTAAAATGGTGAGTGACTGCTTTTTCAAATATATTGTTATGTTTAGGTGAGTAATCTTCGATTAGCCACTCTGAGGTAGAGATTAAACACCTTCAGTGTAAATTCCCAGTTTCCAAGGTGGTCTTGATATATGTTATCGGTTATTTCTGCCAATATCAATAATACTGCTAATATTGTGATTTTTATTATTGCCTTTATGTCAGGTCATGATTTTAACTTTAACAATTTTTCCAGTAGTATTCTTGATTCTGTGATCAATACTTTTAATATAAATAACTTTTCAAGGAGTTCCTGACAGAAAGTTATGATAAGGACATACTTTTGGAATTTATCCCTTGACACCTCTATTTTTAAAAATTTTTCTTTTCATTTTTTTTTTCTATAATTTGGAGGAGATTTTAGATTAACAAACTAGCAGCTTGAGAAACATCTCTTTTGTTGCATGGAATATAAATCTTAGAAAAATTTGGTTGCTTAGCATTTTAGCAAAAATGTAGCTACAAGAAAATACTTAGTTTGAAATAAAAACCAGCAATCACATGGATTTATATCTTTGTTCTTTATTACAATTTATTCTTTATTAAAGTTTTGTTATAAAACATTACAAAAATATTAAAAAAGTCATTTCGAAAAGGTTTCTTGCAGCTTTTTTATCGTTCTGTTCTCTGTAAAAATGAAAAAATATAAAAATGCTGCAGACAGAAAAATTTTCATTCATATACAGTAAAATCTTAATATTACAAATATCAATATAGCTATAACAAACTCAATATAATGAACCCCCAATATAGCAAACTCTTGATATTATCTGTTTAAACTCCATAATTATCTGTTCCTTCATAGACAAACATAAGAATTTGCTGATTGGATTTATCAAATGCCCAGTTTAAACGAACAATTATATATTACCCTCGGAGATTCCTCTACTGTATACTTTTACTAAATGGTCCTGTAAAAGCATAATCATTGTTTTTTATATCGACTAAAGTCTTCATTTTGTGAAAAAGCTCCAAGTTGCTGACAATTGTGGCAAGCATCACCATAAGCTTTATAATGATTGTTTCATTGCTACTTTTGTGACTTCATAAATAGAAAATTCTCCAGCAACCTTGCCCATTTTGTTTCATACTAATGTTTTTTTAGTGAAATTATTTTCTTTGTGTTCTTCACATTCAGAAAAATCAAATATTCTGATAATTAGAATTAAAAGCAATTGATTTAATATAGACCCCTTTCTTTGCTTTTAATTTGCTTAGTTACAATCAAGATATATCCAATATGAAAGATTATAAGATCTCGCGTGTAAAACAAATACAGTAAAACCTGTCTAAGAAGGGCACTTTTCCAAGATCCCAAATGTCCATTTTATATCAAAATGAACCTCTATAAGACAGCCACCTCTCTAAGACAACCACTTTTTTGGTTCCCAAAGGTGACCGTCTTAGACAGATTTGACTGTAGAAAACTATTTTCGGATGTTTATTTTGGACACTACTATCATTTTTTTCTTGCCGTTTAAATGCATCAATAAATTCATAATGTTATAGCACAGGATGAGAGAAATCCTTCATATTCACTACTCGGATATTGATTCAAGAAGAAAGGCTAATAATTTTAAACTAGCTGCGAAGCAGCATGGCACGACACTGAAGCATTACATTGGCCTGCTAAAGCAGTCCCTAAAGATGCCAAATCGCTAATATCCTTTATTGCTAATTAAGGAGTAAAAGATTTGAAGATAATTATGTAAATGATGAAACAATATTACTTCTAAAACATTCTAAAACAATTTATGCATCTATGAGTTGTAAAGTGGTTGCCATGGCAACATGGAAAAATTTTGGAAATCAAAGTTCTTCTTGTGTTACAAAGTACCAAGTTTGAATAACCCAGTCAAAGTATTGGTCTCGGTATTGAATTGTCATACTGTGACACCATATTCCCATGTTAACAGAAGCAAAAAGGCTTCATAGCTTTCGGATCTTGCAATGTGTATATGCAACTTATTATTCTTTTAAAAGTGAACACAGCCGCACAGCGTTGCAAAGTATTTTATAAAACTTTTCACATCTATGACCGCATGTATTGTTCTGTGGTAACTGGGAGAAAAAATACATACAATAACTTTAGGATCATACAGAGTATATATGTGCCGTGTTTGCTTAATTGAGGCGAAGTATTTATCTTTCTTTGAAATTAAAGTGCTGTGCTCCCATAAGTCTAGTAAGTGAAGGCTTAACAGGTGTTCTATTCAAAATTTGTTTTGGAACTTTGCATGAGTTCATACATAGTGTGCAGTACATTTTTAAACCTCCCCACAAAAATGTCACACCCTCTTCTTGAAGAACCCTACCGACTAATTTTTTTTCTGTGAGTCCCCTTCCCCCCTAAATACATCATAGATTTTTCTCTAAACAAAGTAACCCTCACCCTAAAAATCCTTAGTACACCTCTCTAAAAAAAGTCTAAATAGAATACTCCATACCCAACAGTTTTTAAATTCTTAAACTTGAAATCTTGAACTTGCATTCTTGAGATCAAGATTCCAGTCCCTTTTAATTTTTTGCTGACACGACAATAAATGGGGATGGAAAAATATCTGAGTAGTAATTTTTTGTTTTTGAAAAGCTGTAACAGACTTGATTTCAAAAATATTTGCCTCAACAGTTGAGAAAACACGGTTTCACGGTTTCATGATTTAATTTACTGGAATGACTTCAAAAAGGGCCTGGAACTATTTATCCAGGTTCATTTCCCAAAAGAATACAATTGAATTTTTTCCAGTAAGTGTCAAGAATTTTTTATTGAAAATGTCATGAAATTCTGTTATAGTTATTTAGGTATTTTTGTAATTTCTTAGAATATTGGATCTATTTTGATGACATCACAACTAAGCAGTGGTGTATCTTCCTGGTCGCCCGGCATGTTTCGGCAACCAAAAATCTGGTTGGGCAACCAAATTTTACAAAGAAAAACATTTCAGTTGCCCGGCTGGGTGACCAGTGTATTTTGATAGATTCAGATATTAAAGTTTGATGAAAT
Organism: Cladonema radiatum; assembly: GCA_025330745.1. NCBI lineage: Eukaryota > Metazoa > Cnidaria > Hydrozoa > Anthoathecata > Cladonematidae > Cladonema > Cladonema radiatum. Next base: position 4,018 of record JANSTP010273447.1, on the reverse strand, counting down.
GGAAAGAATACAAAATTTAAAAAAATCTTTTAGGCATTCTACAATATATACAATGAACAATAAACAATAAACATCGAGCACCTCATATATTCTTTTTTTATTTGCTTGTTGATCATTTTATATGATTTCTTTGTTAAAAGACTTTTCATTAAGAGAATAAATTGTCTAGACATTAAATATCTAGCATGAGTTATTATTGTTACGAACTTTCTAGTCTGTACAGCAGGTGAGTTATTAAAATATTCACTTGTTTACACAAAAAAATATTGTATCATAAAAAATCGTCAGTTAATAAAAATATTCAATTTGTTTTATGACTGAAAAGAATATCTGCTTTTAAATTTAAAAAATATCGTATCATAAAAATTCTTCATTTAATAAAAATGTTTAATTTATTTTATAGCTGAAAAAATATCTTATCATAAAAAGTCCTCATTTAATAAAATGTTTATTTTGTTTTATAACTGAAAAAAATATTACATCATAAGAGATCTTCATTTAATAAAATGTTTAATTTATTCTATAACTGAAAAAAATAATGTATCATAGAAAATTTTCATTTAATAAAAATGTTTAATTTGCTTTATAAGTGATGTTTCATTCGCAATTTGCTTTATAAGTGATACAGTATGATCTTTATTCTTTGATTTTGTTGCCATGATGTTTCGATTAATTCCAAAAAAAAGGTTTTTATAATTTTTTCAAGAAAGTGTTTTCATTTTTATGACGTCAATTACTTTTTTATGAGCAAAATAAATACTTTCAATATATCTAAATGAATGAAAATATTTGATTCTATAAAAAGAAAACAGGCGAGAAAAAAAGAAAAGCATAGAAATAGACTATTGGAAATTCCTGAGGACAATAAAGTTTATGAGAATGTAAACAGTATTTATCATTATGTAAGTGAGAATTCAAAGCATTTTGAAATATGTATAGAAAAAAAGAAAACCGGAATTTTCTGAAGAGAAAAAGATAACACTAATCGAAGAGAAAAATAGTTTACAGTATTCTTTTTCAACAATTAAATAAAAAAATAAGTAAGATATTTTGTATTGCGATTTTAGACATAGATAAGGAATTTTGTATTGCACATTTTAACGATCTCATCCCGATTCGCAATTCACCATGCCTTAATTCGAGTCTTCATCAATTTTTCCTGAGATTCTAAACTTGGCAAGCTTTAGCTGAGAAAAAAGCGTGAAAGTGGAAATTTCAGGGAAAACTTTCAGTGCTAGTTTAGCAAATTTAAAAGTTTAGAAAGCATTTTCAACCGGGCGACCATAAATACAGAATTTCAAGGGTCGATTCACCCGGCAGGGTGACTGAGAAAATGAAGGAAGATACACCACTGCTAAGCATATTTTCCATTAATATTAAAAATTTAAACTCTAAATATCTCAAGAACGAAAAAATATTCTTTAATTTTGTAAAAAGATTATTTAAACATGCAAGGACCTCTTCCGATGAATTTGATTTTAAAAAAATGAATTTAAGTATGACACTCCCTTTAAAGAGTTTTAAGCCAATAACAATATTCTATTTTATTTTTGTTTTCTATAGAAGGAATCATCTTTATATACCCTCTTTAAATCTCACACTACGCAAATTATATAGCTGCATGCAGCACTGCACAACGCTGAAGCATTTTATTGGCTTACTAATGCAGTCCCAGATTACTGTGCCATCCTACACCTATATCAATGCTCTAGTATCTAACACATGTTTCATATTATTTGTCTTTTGATAAAAGATTTTTTCATAAAAGTTACTGCACTCATAAAATCATAGATCATTGGGAAGTTAACAGAATTAAATAATAGATCCCACCCTTCAAAAGAAAGCATCACACTGAAGAAACATAGAGGCCTGCTAGCACAGCTCAAGCAAGATATCCCTATGCGATCCCTTACTGACAATTTACTGTCTGTGATTTAGTAAGTTGAGCAAATACGTAAAGATAGGCTTTTGCCATAGCAACCAACCATAAAAATTGGTCTATAGATCTTGGGAACCATTTGAGTTTTATGTGTATCAAGTTTGGTTGCAAAGTACAGGTGAAGTTATTGAAACTTTTTCCCATTACAATTATTCGCTGTTATATGGAGAGTTACATAAGGGAAACATCAGGAACATTTGAGTGGTTTTTCCCAAAATATTTTTGATGTTTTCTGATGGGTTTTTCTTTTGAAGCATTTTGAGCTAATGAGAATCTTTTATTTCACCCTATTTTCCAAATAAGGCATGCCCATTTCCATAAAAGGAGCGTTATGCTGCGCTTTTAATATATATATATTAAAGAGGGTCATTTATCATTTACTATCTGCACACAGTGTTGCATGACAGATCGCTGCGCCATCCTATGCCTATATCAATGTTCTTAAATCTCTATGACAGGTTTTAGATTATTGGTCTTGTTATCAAGGTTTTTTTAGTGTAAGTTACTGCACTTATAAAATCATAGATAGTTTCAATGTTAACAGGATTAAATAATAGATTCTCCAATTTAAAGAAGGGCATCACACATTGCTAAGCATCGTATAAGCCTGCTAGCGAAGATTAAGCTATGCGATCCCTTGCTGGCAAATCACTATCTGTTATTTAAAGATGGTGAGAAAATAGATAGCCAGATAGCCATAGCAGCCAACCATCAAAATTAGCCTAAAAATTTTTAGATCGATTTAAGGTATCATCAATTTTAGTCACTAACAGCAAATTACCTGTAAAGTTATAAATATATTCAAAAATTGATTTTTAAATGATGTCGTAGGAACCAATGGACAAAATTGGACTAAAAATCTTCAGAAACATTCAGATTTTATGTATACCAAGTTTGGCTACTAAAGAGTACAAGTAAAGTTATAAAAAATTTCAAAAATTCATCTTTTAATGATGTCATAAGCTGTTGCCATAGCAACAAACTGTAAAAATTGGGACCAAAATATTCAGGACCATTTTGGGTATACATGTAACAAGTTTGGTCACTAAAGATAAAGCGCAGGTGAAGTTATAGAAAATTTTCCCCATTGCAATTATTCCCTGTTTTCTACATGGAAAGTTTTATACGGAAAGCATCGAGAACATTGAAATGGTTTCACACAAAAGATTTTTTGACATTTTCTGATTTGTTTTCCTTTTTAAAAGTTTTGAGCCAATGAGACTCTTTTATTTCACACTATCTTCCTAATAAGGCATGCTCACCATAAAAGGAGCATTACGCTACACATGCAGTATATGTATATAAGAATTGCATGATACAGTCAGTAAATTGTCCCTAGATTGTTTGAGAAGAGGACCTTGTCAATATTTAGTTTCTTTCTGTTTTCAGTCAACCAGAATTCCCTTAACATTCATTCGATTCTTCAATAAAGTAATATTGGAAAATTATTGTATAAAAATCCGTGAAATTTTATCAGATGCATTAGAGAATTTACTTCAAGATGATACAATGGTATGTATGATACATTATTAAACATTTTGTTTTTGTAATGGTTTTTTTTTCATCAGCTAATTAATATATATCTTTATATGTACAATCGTCAAGTGTCCAAAATTACTCAAATCTGATTGGCTAAGAAAGTAAAAGAAAAGTGTAATCAAATCGTTAATTGCACTCTGCAATTACTTGCAAATGAAACGTTTATGCAATTCAATGGAAGGATTTCTGATTCATACTTGTATTGCAATAATGGTCTTACTTGTCAAGTGGTTACTATGTTAAAGAAAATAAACAATAGGTTAATAATGCTTCTCAATACTCTTCCTTAAAAAAATATGCATAAGACAATATTCTACACAAATATTATCAATTATGGATTGTATCGAAAAATGAAAAGCTTTGTGGAAAAGTTAGGAAAAGACCTTTTTAATTGAGGAGTATTCATAACATTACATTGCATTTCCTTTGACGTAGCATCAAAGGAGTAAAATATTTACCTTTACTTAAAGCGCCAATGTCAAGCGAGCTCAAACAGATAATATAACGTAACGTTATATTACACTTTCAGAAGAAAATTCA